>JAJPUD010000621.1:103826-140948 GCA_023553655.1 Myrmecobius fasciatus | reverse complement strand
GCCACGATGAAAAAAAGAACCTGGATGCTATCTTCCAGGAAATCATGAAAGAGAATTGCCCTGATGTTTTAGAATCAGAAGGCAAAATTGGCATTGAAAGAATTCACCGATCACCTCCAGAAAGAGACCCCAAAATTAAAACCCCAAGGAATATCGTGGCCAAATTTCAGGACTATCGCACCAAGGAAAAGATATTGCAAGCAGCTAGAAAGAAACAGTTCAAATACCGAGGAACTGTCATTAGAATTACACAGGATCTGTCAGCTTCCACATTGAAGGATCGAGGGGCCTGGAACCAGATATTCTGAAGGGCGAAAGAACTTGGATTACAGCCAAGAATAAGTTATCCAGCTAGAATGAGCATCATCTTCCAGGGAAGAAGATGGTCATTCAATGATACAGGAGAATTTCACCTATTTCTAATGAAAAGACCTGATCTGAACAAAAAATTTGACCTCCAAATAGAGAACTCAAGAGAAACATAAAAAGGTAAAAAGGAAAACTCTTGAGAACTATATTCCTACTATAGGTATCCTTTAAAGAATGGCAGTATAATTTGATTTTTCTTTGATAATAATGGAAAAGAAATTAGAGGTGGAAGGGATACCATACTGAAAAAGAAAAAGGGGGGAGGGGGGAAAAGGAGGCAAAATAAAGTAAAAATAAAGGAGGTAAAATAAGGCAAAATCTCATAAAGAGACATAGAAGATCTAATATAATTGAGGGAAAGAAGGGAGGGCGATGAGTATTGTGTAAACCTTACTCTCATTAGAAAGGACTCTAAGAGAGTATATCAGACACATTTGGCTTCAAAGAAAGCACTGACTCTCCTTGTGGGAAGGTAGGAGGGAGGGGAGAAAAGGAAAGGGATAAACTAATAGAAGGATTAGGGGAAAGGTATAACGGGGAAGGAGGGACTCTAAAGGGAGGAGGATTATTGGTGGGAGGTGGTCATCAAGAGCAAAGTACTGGGGAGGGGGGAAAGGAGAGAGGGGAAAGGGAAGAGAAAATCATAACTCTGGGTAAATAAGATGGCAGGGAATACAGATATAGTTATTTTAACTGTGAATGTGAATGGGATGAACTCTCCCATAAAACGGAAGCGGGTAGCAGACTGGATTAAAAGCCAGAATCCTACAATATGTTGTTTACAAGAAACACATCTAAAACTTAAAATGCTCATGGGTAGGACGAGCGAATATAATAAAAATGACAATACTACCCAAACTAATTTACTTATTTAGTGCCATACCAATCAAACTCCCAAGAAATTATCTTACAGATCTAGAAAAAATAGTAGCAAAGTTCATTTGGAAAAACAAAAGATCAAGAATTTCAAGGGGATTAATGAAAAAAAAGGCTGACGATGGTGGACTTGCTGTACCAGATCTAAAACTATATTATAAAGCAGCGGTCATCAAAACCATTTGGTACTGGCTAAGAAATAGAGTAGTCGATCAGTGGAATAGGATAGAATCACAAGACAAACTAGGCAGTAACTATAGCAATTTGGTTTTTGATAAACCCAAAGACCCCAGCTTTTGGGATAAGTATTCACTATTTGACAAAAACTGCTGGGAAAACTGGAAACTAGTGTGGAAGAAATTAGGGCTTGACCCACATCTAACACCACATACCAAGATAAGATCTAAATGGGTTCATGATCTGGATATAAAGAGTGATACTATAAGTAAATTAGAGGAATGTAATATAGTTTACCTCTCAGACCTATGGAGATGGAATAAATTTATGTCCAAAGAAGAACTGGAACTCTTAATTGAAAACCAGATAGATAACTTTGACTATATTAAGTTAAAAAGTTTTTGTACAAACAAAATCAATTCAGACAAGATTAGGAGGGAAGCAATAAATTGGGAAATCATTTTTACATTTAAAGGTTCTGATAAAGGTCTCATCTCTAAAATATATAGAGAATTGTCTCATATTTATAAAAATTCAAGCCATTCTCCAATCAATAAATGGTCAAAGGATATGAACAGACAATTTTCAGAGGATGAAATTAAAACTATTTATAGTCATATGAAAAGGTGCTCCAAATCACTATTGATCAGAGAAATGCAAATCAAGACAACCCTGAGATACCACTTCACACCTGTCAGATTGGCTAAAATGACAGGAAAAGTTAATGATGAATGTCGGAGGGGATATGGGAGGGCTGGGACACTGATGCATTGTTGGTGGAGCTGTGAACGGATACAGCCATTCTGGAGAACAATTTGGAGCTATGCTCAAAAAGTTATCAAACTGTGCATACCCTTTGACCCAGCAGCATTTCTATTGGGCTTATATCCCAAAGAAATCATAAAGGAAGGAAAAGGCCCCACATGTGCAAGAATGTTTGTGGCAGCCCTTTTTGTAGTGGCTAGAAACTGGAAATTGAATAGATGCCCTTCAATTGGAGAATGGCTGAATAAATTATGGTATATGAATATTATGGAATATTATTGTTCTGTGAGAAATGACCAGCAAGATGATTTCAGAGAGGCCTGGAGAGACTTACATGAACTGATGCTGAGTGAAATGAGCAGAACCAGGAGATCATTATACACGGCAACAACAGTACTATATGACGATCAATTCTGATGGACATGGCTCTCTTCAACAATGAAATGTTTCAAACCACCTCCAATTGTTCACTAAAGAAAGCCATATACACCCAGAGAGAGGGATGTGAAATGTGGACCACAACATAACATTCTCATACTCCTTGATTGATGTTTGCTTACATTGTGTTTCCTTTATCTGATATATCATTTGTGTAGACAATATTTTTCTTGCAGAACAATGAAAAGTTTGGAAATATGTATACATATATTCGATTTGTCAAGTATTTTAACATAATTAACATGTAGTGGATATCCTGCCATTTAGGTGAGGGGTGGGGAGTTGGGGGAAAAATTTGTAACGGAAAGCTATGTAAGGGTTATTGTTGAAGAATTACCCACACATATGTTATGCAATTAAAATTAAAAAAAAAAGAAAGAAAAAAAATACTATTCAAAACTCAATTAAGTTGACTTTTTTTTTGTTTTTTGTTTTTTGTTTTTTCTTTACCAAGTTGACTAGATAGTCTCATTGTTTCTGTACAATTCTAAAACAATAGATTAGTCAATGAACAAATGAAATTAGTGGTTTAGAAATGGGCGGACCAAATAACTTGTCTCCCTAACCAGATTTTTAAATTTAATTTCAACATATCAGACTTTTGCATGGATTTGAAAGAAAATAACACCATTAAGAAAAGAATAAATTCCTTAGATCATAACAATAAAGAAGCAGCAGATCCAAGGACACTGGCAAATGTTTTAAATAACAGAAATAATAATTTTCATATATTACAAATAACAAGTTTAAAATCATTATGAACTATAATAGAATCATACTAGATTTTTGACAACTTCATCCTCAGTGTATTGCAGATCAAAAGAAAATAGAATAGCAACAAATCACTTTTGGTAATAGAAGCTACCTTACCTGATTTAAAAGTAAAAAATAGATACTTAAAGTAAAATAAATCCTTATATTTAAGCTTTATAAATATTGTATTCAAATTAAAGAAATATACTTATGTAAGATTAACACTGCTTAGAAATATAGATTAACAGAAGGATCCTTAGAGATAATTTTATTCAACTATTCATTTTACAATGAGACAATGTGTCTTAGGCCACAAAGTGAATCAATGGCAGAGATGAGTCTGGAGGTCATCCACAGCCATCAGTATAATGTTTACCCCATTTAACAATGCTGCACTCCTGAAATTATTATTCTATCAATGAGCCAAGAGGAACTTGGTACAAATAGGTGAATTTATCAGGCTTTTTTTTCTTTCTTTTATATCCCCTAAAGAGAGATGAGGGAAAAATAGAGAGAAAGAAGAGAGACAGAGACAGAGAGAAATGCACACACAGTGACAGAGGCAGACATACAGAAAGAGACACAGAGACAGAAACAAAGAAACAGAGAAAGAGACAGAGACAGAGAGCGATGGGGGTGGGGAGGGAGATAAAGAGGCAGAGAGAAGAGAAGGAAGGAAGAAAACAGAAAGAAGGAAAAGAAAAGGTCATGGTTATCCAAATGATAGGTTAATTTAAAAGCCAGTTTTGATGGATAGTTTTCATTAACTGGTTCATAATCAGTTTGCCTAAATTCAAGTTGTGTGCAAAAGTCGGCTTCTTTTTTTTCTCAATGGTATTTTTCTCCCAATTACATGTAAAGATAGTTTTCAACATTCATTTTTGTAAGATTTTTAATTTTAATTTTTTTCATCCTCCCTCCCGTTGCTGTCCTCCCTCTCAAACACAGCTAGCATATAGATTACACAAGTACACATATATTTTTGACATATTTCCATATTAATAATGTTGTGAAAGAAAAATCAGTACAAAAGGGAAAAAAATGCAAAAAAGAAAAAGCAAACCAAAAAACAGGTGAAATTATTATGCTTCAATCCACATTTAGTTTCTGTAGTTCTCTCTCTGGATGTGAATGGCATTTTCTATCCCACATCTATTGGATCATTGTATTGCTGAGAAAAATTGTCTATCATAATTGACTATTACATAATTTGGCTGTTACTTTATACACTTTATACAATTTATACAATGTTTCTGCTCACTTCACTTAGCATCAGCTCATGTAAGTCTAAAAGTTGGTTTTACTAGATTAATTGAGCAAACATTTGTTAATCATTTACTCTATGTCAAGCATTGTACTAATTTTTTGGGGGGGTGTGATACAGTCCCTGCCCTGATCTCAGTTTGATTGAATTTAACTGGATCATTGAGTGTTTTCAAACTGATCTTTATATGAACATGACCTTAGAGATGTGAACTTATGTCAGTAACAAGGGGTCTTTAATTCTTTGAATGGCATAAGCAGGCTTAGTTTTATTAGAGATTCTCTCAGTATGGTCTTTTTCCCCCTATTCTTTGAATATGAAACTTCCAGGGTTACTGCACCTTTGACATTTACAAATATGAGAGCAATTAAATGAAAATTGACTTGCTTGTTTTCATCTCATTTTCTTTTGACTTGTTTGCTCCTATTTTCCATTCCATTTATTATTGATAGAGTGCTTATTATTTTGACCCTTGTGCATTTTACAAAACAGAGCAAATTATTCTTGCTCCTGGAAGGGATGAGAGGGAGGTTAAAGGTACTAATGAACCAGTGGTCACTTACTGCTCCAGTAACCAGATGGCACTTACATCCTTATAGGCTTAAGAGGCCCTGGGCTAAAAAGACAATACAGGGAAAGGAATTGTAAGACAGAAGGGAAGGGTGAAATATGAATAGGGGGAAATAGGGCCTGAAGGAAAGCAGCTAGAAGAAAACATATATGCTGTCAAATCAACCTGAATATACTTGGCAGGACACTGTCATTACTCAAGAAGTACACTAGTTTTCCTTTCCAACTGTAATCCTTTGACATAGATGGGGTCTCTTGAGAATGTTAGACATATGACCTTTTATAATAAATACCAGAAAAGACTGGTTACATGCCTTTGGTTCTTACAAAGGAAGGAGAAATTGTTTTCTATTTTTTTCCTACCATTTGTAGCCTACAGATGACACATGTCCACGACATACAATGATCCCATTGTAATAGATTTATACATAAAAGGGATTTTGGAGATAATCTAGCCTAATCCTTTTCTTTTACATATAAGGAAAATAAATCCTAGGAAAGTTAGATAATTTGTTCAAAGTGAAAATAGCTGATAAATAGGAAAGGTAGAATCTGACCCTAAGTTCTCTTATTCCAAACTCAGTGTACCTAAAAAACAAGAAAGCAAGTAGATAATTGAATTATTGACTGTAAACATGACAGAAGCAGAAATTTAAAAATTACATATCTTCCTCAAATTTTTCAAGGACTTTCTTTTCTTGCCCCCTAGTTTCCTCTAAATCAACAATGCACGACCTAAAAATATGAAAAAATATGTTGTCAAGTTGGCACTAACAGAGAGTACCTACAAACAGCTGCCAGAAATCTCTACCTAGGTAATCATGTGAGTTAAGGAACATTTATTTATGGGATGTCAATTGTCATCATAACAAGAATCCTTTGCTAGAATGTTGGGAATTCCTAAATACTTTCCAAATATCCCTTTTTGGAAAAGAAGGCAAAGGTCTACCAGAACCACTTGTTCTTCAGATATCTAGATTTTCAAAACCAAATTTGAGATACTATCTCCAGAGAAACATGATTTTCCCATAGACACCCATGCACTAATTTTTTTTAAAGATAAATTGTCATAAAGCCTGCTTGGAACTCTATCACACAGAGAAATAGTGGCAATCACAAATACGAGGCACTATTTTGCTTCTCAAAACAGCACATCCAATTATTGTGACCTAGTATAATTGTTTCTTTCTGCAACAAGAATAAACCCAACTGAAGTGAATGAATTGTTTCAAGACCCTAGAATACCACTGGAATGCTTGGAAGAAGCAATCTTTCCCTGGGAGCTTCATCAGACCTTACCTTATTGAGGCTTTTTCTTCTTTAAGGACAATTCTGTTCTGTATATTTCACACTTATTTCAGGCCAGAGGCCTTGGTATAAATTCAGCAATACTAACATATCTCAAGAGTCAAATTAACCTTTCTGAGAGTATCAAAATAAATATCTTTTTTATTTGTTTTTTATGTTTATTTTTTTTAATTCATGTGCAACTTGAATAGAAATTAAGATCCTCTAAGTCTTGCTGGGAAAAGTATTTCAGATGAAATCTAGCACAAATGGTTAAGAACAGGAGGCTTTCACATCAAAGGACAGAAGGGAAAGTCATAAAAGAAAGTAGCAAAGGTAACAAAGGGGACTAAACCTGGCATAGAAAATTCTAAAATGAGCAAACTTTTGCAACCAACATATATTGAAACTTAGAAAGTTGTATAGAACACTGAGAAATGAAATAACTTTCCCATAGTTATCCAGAGACTTTTGTCCTTTTTTTTTTCTTTTGTATCCCCAGAACTTAGCACAGTGTCTGGCATATAGTAAGTGGTTAATAAATGTTGATTGACTAACTCAAGTCTACTTTACAACAAGACCAATTCTTTTTTTCCATTATACCATGAATATAAAAAAGATATGCAGACTAAAAGAAATTTCATTTAGGTCCTGTTTCTGCTTTTATGCTTTATGTCTCTTCTTATTTATTTTAGTCCTTTAGAATATGCTGTTTTTCAGAATTGTTTTGGCATATTGTCCATTTATAATCAAAAATCTGGTTTCGGTAAAGACCTCAAAAGTCATCTAAAATTTTAAAAATAACTGAGGCTCAAAGAGATTAAAAAGTAGTTTGTCCAAAGTCAAAGAAGAACCAAATGGAAGAGGCAGGAATTAAACCAGGTTCTCTTAGTCTAATGCCAACACATGTTCCACTTATCATGTTGTCCCTTTCATAAACTAGAGAAACTGGAGGAATCACAGGAAGTCATCTGGCCTAATCTCTATTTCCAAGTGGATCAACAACAAAGCAGTCAAAGAGAAATGATTATCTTTTCCATGACTAAAAGATCCCAGGAAAAGAAATTGTCTGATCTTCCCTGGAAGACTCAGTTTCCCTGTAAAATCATCCTCACAGTTGAGGTGTTTTCCCTGCAGTATTGTTAAACTTTCTCTTTCTGAAACTCATTTCCACATCTTTTCATTTGTGGGCCTCTACAGAAGTAGGGAGACAATCATGCGTCTTCCTTATTAGAAGGAATCTTTCAAATACTTAAAAGCAGTTTCTAAGAAGTCAGCCTTTAAATTTCTTTTCTTGAAGCTAAACAACTTCAACTTCTCTCTCCTGATGGACCTATTGTCCCTTCTCTAATCAGCAACATGTGTGGGATGCTGGGAAACAAAAGCAGTTGGAACAGATGGCCCTAGAAACAAGAAAGAAGAAAGTGACTTCATTTGATAAAAAGCTTTTGTCCAGTCCAGAAGGCAAGGCTGCAAAGAGCACAAGAGTCCCAGACCCAATGGCAGAGAGAAGTATTCACATGAACACTTAGGACTGTCCTCTGCTCTATGAGATAATACGTTCAGCTGGTGTCGGTCATCTCAATAGGAATGAAGATCAGATCCTTTCTCAAGATCAGACTTTAATAAGAAGAGTCACATGAAACTAAGAGATAGGTGAGAAGGAAGGGAAAGGACTAAAGACAATCAGCATATTTCTCAATTTCACTAAGGACTAGAACATAGTTTAGGAACCAGTGGTTTTCACATCCCAATAATACCAGCCATTTAAATGAAAAACAAAGTTGTTATCTTCAGATTATCTTCAGTTATCTTCAGATGGGACAACAATCAAGAATATAAGAATCAGACTAGAAAGCACTCAAAAAAGATGTACCAAGGTTTGAACTGAAAATATAAAAAACAAAAACCCAACAACAACAACAAAATAAAACAAAACAAAACAAACAAACAAACAAAAAACCTCCATTGTGTGGTATAAGGGAAGAGCCAAAGGACCTGAGTTCAAATTCTATCTTGGATGCTTATTCTCTGTGTGATCTTGGTTAAGTAATTTCCTCTTTTTAGCTCTCAGGTTTTTCAATTAGATGACCTCTAAGGCCCTCTCCAGTCATAAAGCTGTGGTTCTAAGAGACTCCTACTTCTCCCAAGAGCTTATTTTTTTTTTCGATCCATGAGCATGGGGAGACCAAGTTTGGGGTGGAGGAGTTCCAGCAAAGAAGAGCTGACTACTTTAGATAACCATGTGTTATAGTAATCAAACCTTGCTATTTAGACAGCCACTTCAAAGAAATGAAGCATTTATGGAAAGAAGACTGCATTTTAGAACATACACCAAGTTTCAAGCCAATTTCCCACAAAAGGTAAATACATCTTATCATTATTATTTTATGCAACATATTGTAAAAATGTTATAAAAGTATATAGTGTTTTATAATTTATTATGCATTATAAAATATATATATGTATATGAACACATATTGATGTGTGTGGTGAGTATGTATACATACATATCCTAAACATTTGTTTTTAATCTTTATTATATTCTCTCTAAGTCACTCTTCCTCTGCTGCTTGATCACTTTTCCTAATGCCTACTGGGTAAATTTCAGTCTCTTCAATCCAATATTCAAGGTCTGGAATCATCTTATTTTTCAAGCCTTTTCTCATAGAATTCAAGTTCCTAATGCCCTCCATCAAAATTAAATTATATAAAGACAATTTAATCCAAATGACATTTGGCCATCTCTTTGCTCTTTCATATTTCTGGTTTCTCTCTCCCCCACACTTTTCCTTTCATGTGTCTACCTTGCTGTTCTAAGGAGGATGCTCCTGATAGTCCTGGAGCATATCAGCTTCACATTTGTTCCAAGCCCATCATAAGCCCTCATCAAATGGGAACTGACAATGCTCAGAACATGTCCCAGGCTTGATAATTGGCACTGTCTTCCACAGAACCATCTATTGTCTATGTTATACTTCCTGGGACGCCCACAACTAGGAGGGCCTGGTACTAAACATATGTATACATGCTTGCTAAATGCTTGTTTGCCCATGGGCATTCAAGAACAGGTAAAAATTGCATTATGCATATTATTAATTCCTCCTAAAAAAGTAATCAATGCCCCTTTTCATCTTGGGACAAAACCCCAGGCAACTTTTACTGAAAATACTCAAAGCTGAGGACTTGGGGAATTCAGTGTGGGCACTCACAGAACTTGTATGTTGTATGGTCATTTCCTTTGGGACCTGCCTGGGCTTCCTTCAAACTTTCCTGTAAGCTTCTTCAAGGAGTGACTTGAAGAAACATGTCTTACTTGCAGAACTTGGCAGAAATGGAACCATCGTCCTGTTGGAAACCCAGGTAATTAATAACTTAACAAGTCTTGTGCTATAGTTTGATGTTAACAATAACCTTCTGCTGTTTTGCAAAATAGGAGAAGAAGGGGTGTATTCTCTTCCACCTAACACATAAATTGTCAACTTGTAATGGGCAGAAAAACACAGGCAATGAATCTATCTCGTAATTCTGATGATGTTCTTAGCATACCAAACACCTATCTAATGATTTGTAAAGCAAATTCCTATCTGCAGTGGTGGATACTAGAAACCAGTAAATCACAGATTGGTAGTTAGCTCTGGCTCTGACCTCCTTATCCCAATTGTCACAAGTACTAATAGGTCCACTTTTCAGGGGCTGATTGGCTTCTGTTTCCCCCAGAATTGTATGGTAACCCTGATGGGTTGTAGCCTCTCACACAAGCTCATGGACTCCCATATAAGGTGCTTTCTCTGAATCGGGTAATATCTCCCTGGTATAAACTACCAAATTAATGATAAATTTTTATAAAGGGATATTTACTTTGAAAGAATAACAGTGAAGGACATTTCCCCCAAAAACTGGAAGAACATTCACCCCCTCTACATAACCATTCCCTTCTTAGGAAGTGAGGGACTATATAGAGGCTATTTAGTGTTTATATTTCTGTGTAACTGATAGGATAAGCCCCTTGCTCACTAATATTCTCATACTTAAAGTGGTTGTTGTAATGCATATCATCCCCAGGTCAGGAGCAGCATATGATCTAGACTGGGCAAGGATTTCCCACCAGGTTCCCTTTGAGGTATGGTATATCCAATGAGCAAGACGTTTCCTTTGCTTAGCTGAGTGTGGTTCTGGCTGGATTGGATCAAGTAGATTGCTCCTCAGGGATACTAATGTTTTATCACTGGATTCCTTTTGCTGCTGTCACAAACTCTGGGACTCTGGTTTATCAAAAGGATCTTGAATAACTCTGATTGATCTTCCAGGCTCACAAGTCACCTGGGTTATCCCAATCTCACGATAACCATATAACTAGGATCCCGAAAGTAGAAATACAGCAGAAACAGAGGCATAATGTATCCACTGACACATGACAAACAGAAAAAAGACAAAAGCAGTGAAAGCTAGTGCCCCTTCCAATTCCTAACATCACTCTCCAGAAGCTCACAGCCGTCTTGTTTTCTTCCTCAAAAATCTAACATAGAAGAGAAAAGGGAGATTATTCACTCAAACCTTAAGTATACACATTTCCAGGTAGCAGCCAATTAAAAGGCTTGTCATCCCCTGCTATAAGCCTCAGGAAAGAGCCAAGAGTATCCCTCCATGTTCCATGGCGTAAAGGGGGAAGCGCCTCTGTTGTTCATGTATAGAATCAGTTACCATATTCTGCATGCCTGCTGGAAACAAGCAGGGAATATTGTGCATGCTCCAAGGGTTTTTGATCATAAAAATACAATCATAGGCTTATGGGTCAAGAGCTAGAATGGATGTTCAAAGATATTTACTCTAACCCTTTCACTTTTTAAATGGAGAAATTGAGGTCCAAGAAGGTCAAGTGATTTGGCAAAATCCTCTGATACAATTAGCAGAAAAGTAGAATTTGAATCCAAACCCTTTCATTCCAAAACCAGGTTCTCTTTTAAAAAAGACTTGAAATGCAGCCTCACAAAACTATTCCCCTATTTTAAAAAAAAAGAGTTTTAGCATGAAAAGTTTTAAAAACAAAGCCAAAGCGACAATCATTCCTTGAATCACCTGTCCCTGGAGCCCCAAAAGAAAATTCTGAACTCTCCCTATCACCTGACAATTGAAGGATATGCAACAGATGCCTTCTAATGCAGGCTTTAATTATGAGAATATAGAGCAATCTAGGTTGGCTTCTTACTTGCTCACCCATTAACCCCTGACCAGCACATGCCTCTTTAGCTTTTCCCATGCTATGTGGTCAGTCTCTCATGGAAGCAAATATTCCATGTTTGACTCCCTTGAGGAGCTCAAGGCTGAGAAAGTGGAAAGGGAAGCCGGAGAGATGTTTTCTCTTTCATGCTTGACACTGTCCTTTTATTTTCTCTCCCTAAGGAGTCAGCAAAAATCAAGCTCTGCAAAATACATATAGGTCTATAAGCTGTTGTTCTGTTTGGTCAGACTTCTCAAGCCAGTTTTTCTTCTTCTTTTTTATAGTACTTTATTTTTCCAAATACATGTAAAGATAGTTTTCTATATTCACCTCTGCAAAACCCTGTGTTCCAATTTTTTTCTCCGTCTCCCCTTTTCCCCCTCCCCAAGACAGCAAGCAATCTAATTAGATTAAACATGTGCAATTCTTCTAATTCATATTTATCATGTTTCACAAGAAAAATCAGATAAAAAGGGGGGAAAATATGAGAAAAAAACAAGCAAACAAACAACAATCACAACAAAAAAGGTTAAAATACTATGCTTTGATCTATAATCAGTCTCCATCATTCTCTCTCTGGATATAGATGGAACTTTCTATCATAAGTCCATTGGAATATAAGGCAATTCTTCTAACTTAGAAGAAAAGGAAAGAAAGAAACTGTTTGTCCTCAGGTTTGAAATAACAGAAACTTTAAAAAAATCCAGCCATCTCAATTCAATAAGCATTTATTAAATACCTATCCCATGCTAGCCAATATTCTAAGCATTATAGACAAAACACAACAAACAGACTGAGTGGATACAGCTTGTAAGCAAATAAAGAAAGAGTTAATATATCCAAGGTAAATAAAAACAATTTCAGGGTAGAGAGAGCTCTAATGAATTTCTGGATCAGAAAAGACCTTGTGAAAGAGGTCACACCTGAACTAGTCCTTGAAGGGACCTAGGTATTCCTAGGACAGCAGGGATGAGTGAGAACATTGTCACAAATACACAGAAGTAGAAAGTAGAATCTCATAAATAGGGAATAGCAAACAGGTTAATTTGACCAGAATATAGTGTGAAGGGAAATGGATTTTCCAAGACAAAACTATACCTTGATCTAATTGACTATGACTTAGGAAGAGAGTTATATTGAAGGGAAAGGAAATAGCATTATTGAGTGTTTCCTATGTAAAGGACAGTTTAATAAGGAGAAAACAAACAGCCGCTGCTCTCAAAAAGTTGAAAATCCATCCAGAGGAAAAGGATGCATACATAACATAATACTATAAAATAGCATATGTGGCAAATAAAGAATATACATAATAAGTTCTATAGTAATTCAAGAGAAAGACAGATGGGGAGTTGGACAGGGATCATTTCATGGAGGAGATGACTTTAGTGTGGGCCTTGTTCAAAGAATAGAACTTAAATACTTACTTTAAAAAAAAAAGTATTGTTTATATAGAATTATGTGGAAACTCTCTCTCTCTCTTTCTTTCTTCTCTCCCTCCCTCCCTCCCTCATTTTCTCTCTGTGTCTCTGTCTCTGTCTCTATTTCTTTATATCTCTCTGTCTCTCCTTCTGTCACTCTGTCTCTGTCTTTCTGTCTCCTTTTGTCTCTGTCTCTGCCTCTCTCTTTCTCTTTCTCAATAGTTTCCTTTCATTCCACCATCTTGACGAGATCCCTCCTTATCTTTTTTTAAAAATTATGTCTCCCTCCCTTTCACTCCCCAGAAAGTCACCCTTTATAGCAAAAAAAAAAAAAAACAAACAAACAAACAAAAAAAGAAAGCCACAAACATAGGTAAAGACAGAGACAAACACAAATAGAGAGAGAGGGAAACAGACAGAGAAAAGCAAGAAAGACAGAACTATGAAGGGAACAGACAAAGAGAAGGAGGAGAGAGACAGAGAGAGAAAGAGACAGAAATATGAAGGATAAAGAAGGGAGGGAAAGAGAAAGAAAGGGAGGGGGACAATTTTTTTTTTAAAAAAGATAAGGAGGGATCTCTTCAAGATGGTGGAATGAAAGGAAACTATTACTCCCAGACCATATCATGGGATATAAGAAGATTCTATCAGTATTAAGTAAACATGCACAGAGGTAGAGAGCCAGAACAATCTAAAAAGTGACTAGTACATTTGGATCAAGGGCTCCTATTGAACAAAAACAGAGAACATAAATTTAAAAGTGGGAAAGAGGGAGAGAAAGGTTTGTTAGGTTGGTTAATCCAGGTTTACATAACCTGACAAGCATTTCTTGCATAGATAAGCAGGATGGGGTAAATTCATTCTGAACAGCCAAAATCTCATGTAAGAAAACTCAATAACTAAGCTTAAATTTAAATTTTCCTAGACAAAATTTATCTAGCTTCACCATGCATTCTCATTATTAAGTTTGAATATATAGGACTCAGGGATAAATCATAGGCATTGGATTTGTAATTTCATTGGCATTACCTATTCCTGGGTAAGGAAATTGCTTTACCATTGAATGAATGAATAAAACCTTTATTAAACATTTACTATATACAAAACACTATGCTAAACAATAGAGATACAAAAAGAAAATTTAAGACAACAAACATTTATTATGATTTTATTATGTGCCAAGCAATGGGAATACAAATGCAAACAGAAAAAAAAATTCCTGCCCTCAGGAAGCTTACATTTTAATAGAAGAAGTTAACCAATAAAAGGAAACTGAAAAGCAGCTATAGAAGGAAAACAGGAGGTGCAAAAACATTGTAGGGCAAATGTAGAAAAATCCAGAATTTCTCTTGGGAGGGGAATAGTAGGCTTGAGCATCATGTTAAAATGCAGGTTTTAGGAGGAACCATCTAACAAGAAGAAAAGATCACAGGAGTGAAGATTATTTTCAATTGACTTTGTTGAAGAAAAGTAAAAAACAAACAAAAAAAAACCCCAACAACTATTGATTTGTGGATTATGGAATATACAGTAAAACCTATTGTTTCCTTCTCTGCATTGCTATGACTACACTCATCATGGTTCATCAATTCAAAAATAGTAGCATAATTAAATTAAAATTCAGTACGCACCAGAATACAGACCAGAACAGTGGCCACACTTCTTCTAGGAAAATGCCACCTTGAGAACACTGAAAAGTTGCAGATTCCTCATAACTACCTCTGAAAACAGTAGCTTAAAAAAGTCTGAACCTAGGAATTGTGCCTCACCAAACCTAGGTGAAAAGAGACCAACTTTAACATAGAATTTAAAGTCGAGAAATAGGCTAGGAAAATGAACAGGCAACAACAAAACAACACAAAAGAATTGACTAAAAAAGGGTGCTCTCGCTGCAGGGAAGAGAAGACCAAAAGATAAACTCAGAAGAAGATAACAATGTGAAAACAGCTATCAAAAAATCCTCAAGGAAAAATGCCAACTGGATTCAAACCCAACAAGAATTTCTAAAAAAAGTTAAAGAAAGAGTTAAATGTGGTAGAGGAAAAATAGGGAAAAGAAATGACAGTAATGAAAAAAAAATTGAAGTGAGAATTAGTAGTTTTTGTTTTGTTTTGTTTTGTTTTTAAGGCACAAAAAAGTACTGAAGAAAGTAGGACCTTATAAAACAGAATTGGCCAAATAGTAAAAAATAAAAAGACACAGAAATCATTCCAAAGAAGAAATTCTTAAAAAGCAAAACCTCCAAATGGAAAGAAGTACAAAAACTCACTGAAGAAAATAATTCCTTAAAAATTAGAATAGGGCAAATAGAAGCTAATGATTCCATAAGACATCAAGAAACACTAACTTAAAATTAAAAGGAATAAAAAATAAAAGAAAATGTGAAATATCTTACTGGAAAAGCAATTGATCTAAAAATAGATTGAAGAAAAATAATTTTATAATTCTTATACCACCTGAAAGTTATAATCAAAGAAAGAACCTGAAGAACATATTTCAAGAAATTATCAAGGAAAACTGCCTGAACATCTTAGATCCAGAGAATAAGATAGATATTGAAACAATTCACCAATCTCCTCTTGAGAAAAATCCCAAAATGAAAACTTCAAGAAATATTAAAGTCAAATTCCAGAACTCCTCATAAAAGAGGCACACAAAGTAGGGCTATTATAATGGGAAGGAAAATGGGACCGGAGAATGGTGAGCAATATTTGAACTTTTTTCATTAGGACTGGTTCAAAGAAGAAACATATACATATATATATATGTTTTATATATATATATATATATATATATATATATATATATACGCATATACACATTCAGTTGTGTATAAAAATTTAACTTACTCCATAGGAAAATAGGAGGGAAAGAGAATAAAAGAAAGGGGGAAGATGATAGAGGGAATATAAGTTAAAAGAGGTAGTAATTGGAAACAACATAGACTTTTGAGGAGAGACAGAATAAAAAGAGACACAGGAGAAGAAAAAGAAGAAAATGGGATGGAGGGAAATACATAGTAATTATAACTATGAACATGAATGAAATGAGTTCACCCACAAAACAGAAGAAAACAGTAGAATACATTAGAAATAAAATCTAATAATATGTTGTTTCCAAGATACAAACTTGAAAAATAAAACATAGAATTAAAATAAACGGCTGGAGGAGAATTTAATATGCTTTAGCTGAAGAAAAAAAAAGGCACATGATCTCAGACAAAACTACATTATGTAAAAAGCACTATAGATGATGAAGTAACATCAACAGCAATGCTGTAACAATGTTTAACTTTGAAAGTTGTGGCTCCTTTGATCAATACACTAATCTAAAACAATTTCAATGAACTCATGATGAAAAAATATTATCCAGTTCCAGAGAGAGAACTGATGAATGCTGAGTGTAAAATGAGATATAATTTCTTATTTTTAAATTTGGCTTGCTTTTAAAAATATGACTAATATGGAAATATATTTTGCATGATTTCACTTGTATAAATGGATATCACATTGCTTCCTTCTCAATGGATAGGAAATGAGGTGATTTTTAAAAATTAAATTTAAATTTTAAAAGAATTTTTTAAATTTAGAATTAAAAATAAAAGAATTTTTAAGATAATTAAATAATAAAATATCTTTAAGAGAAAGGAAGTCAACCAAATATATTAGTTGTAAGTTCTATAAGGCACTGGGAACTTCAATTCAAAAACATAGCTTAGGGATGTGGGAGGGTTGGGACACTAATACATTGTTGGTGGAACTGTGAACGGATCCAACCATTCTGGAGAGCAATTTGGAGCTATGCTGAAAAAGTTGTCAAACTGTGCATACCCTTTGACCCAGCAGTGTTTCTACTGGGCCTATATCCCAAAGAGATCTTAGAGGAGGGAAAGGGACCCACATGTGCAAGAATGTTTGTGGCAGCCCTTTTTGTAGTGGCTAGAAACTAGAAACTGAAGGTATGCCCATCAATTGGAGAGTGGCTGAATAAATTATGGTATATGAATGTTATGGAATATTATTGCTCTGTAAGAAACGACCAGCAGGACAATTTCAGAGAGGCCTGGAGGGACTTGCATGAACTGATGCTGAGTGAAACGAGCAGAACCAGGAGATCATCATACACAGCAACAACAGTATTACATGATGATCAATTCTGATGGACATGTCTCTCTGCAACAAAGAATTGTCTCAACCCAGTTCCAATTGTTCACTGAAGAAAACCATATACACCCAGAGAGAGGGAAATGAAATATGGACCACAACGTAACATTTTCATGATCTCTATTGACATTTGCTTGCATTGTGTTGCCTTTCTCTGATTCTTTTTTTTTCTTGTAGATAGGATTTTTCTTGCATAACTTCTCAAGCATTTCAACATTATTAACATGTAGTGGACTTCCTGCCATCTAGGGGAGGGGAGGGGACTGGGGGTAAAATTTGTAATGGAAAACTTTGTAAAGATTAATGCTGGGGAACTACCCATACATATGTTATACAAATAAAAAGCTTTGATAAAAAAAACATAGCTTAGTGAAAAGAATAACTAATTGAAAGTCCAAAGATATTAACTCTTATTACATTTCTGTAGAGAACACAACTTGAAAAAAATTCCTCAGTCTCTAATTGTCTTTATTTTCTGGTCAGCCAAATGGAGGTCATATTTGCTCACCTTGTGATAAGTACAAATTTGTAATGTCCTTTAAGTCCAAAGTACCTTGTGGCAGAGATTCTTAAATCAATTCAAATATCAAAAGGATAAATCTTAAAAACCAAAAAGATTTACAGAGACAATAGTTTTGCTGAAGAGATCTTCTTCCAGTTCTCAGCATCTTTGTTTAGGAATTTAAGTTTATACAATCTTCTCCCAGGAAAGTACTTAACAAAAATATTGCCCACCCTCATTCTATTTTACTTCCACAAGGCTCCAAAGAACTTGCCGAAGAGTCTGTGAACCAATAGCTAGAAACACAAAGCATATAATTGAGATTGGCACTAACTGTTCTTTTTTTTGTTTGTTTTTGTTTTTTGTTTTTAACTTCATTGGCAAATGATGTTTCCTAGTTTTTGCTTCACTCTTGGTTGCCTGGGGGTTTTGCTTTCCATTTTCACAAATAGGTGCTGAGTTACCAGGGATAACCAAATGATTCTGACCAGTTATTTCATCTCTCTGCTACATAGTAGGCAGTTAAATGTTGATTGATTGATGTAGAAAGGATTCACAGGGGTTGGCGCATCTTAACCTTTCTAGATAGTTATCATTTAATCTATTAGGATTCATCTAGAATCTTGAATGGGGTCAACATTTTACTAGTTGCTGTAGGTAATAAACTAAAATTATAAGACATTTATGTGTTCTTGCCTCAGGGAACTTCCATTCTAGTTGAAGAGATAAAAATTATATATATATATATATATATAAAATGAATGTTTAACCTGGACTTATGTTTTAATTGCTATAGGCAATTAAAGAAAAAAAAAACTCTTCCTATTAATGCAGGTCAGCACTGGCAACTTCTTTTCAATTTTTAGTTTTAGAAAGCTGACTAGAATATTAACAGGTTTGAAGTGAATTACAAAAGGTTTAAAGTGAATACATAGGGTATATTGCAGAGACAGAATTTGAACCCAGGTCTTTTTGATTTGGGGGCCAGACTTATCTACTATACTTCTTTGCTACCTGGAATGATAGAAAACAATGTAACTTGAGTGTAAAATTATGTGGCACTGATAGTGCTACAAAAAATAATATAGAAGGATGGGAAACCCCCAGAAATGGGATTTGAATCTCTGCAACTTAATATCTATGTACTTTATCTAAATAGTTTCCATTCTCAGAGCCTCTTTTTTTGCAAAATCAAGCTGCTTTCACTTCATAAGATTATTGTTAAAATCAAATAGGATAATGCATGAAAAATACTAAAGGCTGTATCATTTTTCTGCCAGGCAAATATATTAGAGGCAACTAAATAGCACAATAGATAGAAAGAAGGACCTGGAATGATGAAGACTTATTTTCCTGAGTTCAAATTTTACTCAGAGACTTGCTGGCTGGGTGACCCTGGGCAAGTCACTGAACTCTGCCTCAATTCCTCATTCAGAAGATAAGATGGAGAAGAAAATGGCAAATCCCTCTAATCTTTGCTAAGAAAACTCCAAATGGCATCACAAAGAATTGAATGCCACTGCAGTGACTAAATTTGATAACAGAACAAATGTGTTAGGATATAATCACCCATCAAGATTTAAACTTTCCTTTTAGACTCTAGTGACTAATTTTACATTAAGGTAATGGCATGAAAATGAACATGATCCTTGGTTTCCATGTTCAAAAATAATTGGTTGCTTTTTCAACTTGAAGTCATTTTTTCATAATCCATATTTGGAAATAAAGGGAAAAAGAGAAGAAGAAAGAGGGAAAAAACTAATGTGACTTTGAGCTATATTAAGAGAGGTGTTGTTTCTAGGTCAGAGGCCCTTATGTGGAATATTGTGCACAACTCTGGGTACCACAATTTAAGGACATTGATATGTTTGAGGATGTCCAGAGGGAGGAACTCAGAATAATGAAGGGCCTTGAGTCCTTGTTATGAGTTCAATTGAAGAATCTGGAGAAAACTTGTAAGCAGCAGATAACTTTATAATTATTTAAAGATTCTGGTCTCAGACACTTAACATTCCCTAGCTGTGTGACCCTGGGCAAGTCATTTAACCTCAATTGCCTCAGCAAAAAAAGCAAAAAAAAATTATTATTATTTGAAGATTTATCATATATAAAATGGATTATTCTTCTTCAGTTTGACCCAAATGCCAGGACTAGAAGCAATGAGTAGAAGCTGCAAAGAGGCAATTTTAGCATTAATATTAGAAGAGGAAAAAACAAGCTTCCTAATAATGAGAGCTGTCTGAATGTGAAATGACTTACTTTGGGAGGTGATGGGTCCCCCCTTCCCCTTAGATTCCTGCAAGTCAAAGTTATTTGGCCTCTTTTTGATTATATTATAGTAATATATTTTAGGTAATTTTTAGGCAAAGGTTAGATGGCTAACACTAACTGGTTGAGATCTACTCCATCTCTCAGATCCTGTGATTCTGTAAAAAGGGCTGTTTTTGTTCAGGAATTCCCTAAGATCAACTGGACAGAGAAATCAGTCTTTATAAAGAGCCCATCCTCTGTGGCTCATACACTATGGTTTTATTTGGAAAGTCTATAACCCATAAATAATTCTCTCACTCAATCACACACCATGGAGATACTGACTAACATAATTATATAAGCTTTTCCAAGTCATTTTTCAAAATTAGCTTTAAGGCTTCCTAGGACTCTTTCATCAAACACACACTGCTCTCTCTTTCATCATTGCACTATCTCTAGTGGTGCTCTGCAATTCCTGTAAATACACAAATGTCAACCTAAGGACAGTTGCCCAAAATGGTTTATTATGTTGAATGAATTATTTTATGTTTTCCTCCCTACTTGTGCAGAATTTAATACATATTCTTTCTGCTAGGTTCAGTCTCTCCAAAGTCCATTGGACAATAATAGAAAACAGTTTGATATATATGTATACACACACACACACAAACACACACACACACACACACACACACACACACACATACACACACACACACTATGTAAAGAACATTAGGCTAGTAGACAGGCTAACCAGAAGAGGTTAGTCCTCTCAGCTTTAGAGAAAAGAAAGCATGTATGCTCCCTCCTATGCCTTGGGGAAAAAAAAAACTTTTGAGAGCTTAAGAGACAATAGTGCTAGAATGATTAGTCTAAAGACCTAGATTCTAATTTCTCTTCTAACCTTGCTTGTGTGATATTTACAATAACCTTACCCTCCAGGGCTCTGTTTCTGCATCTAAAAAAATAGATCTTAGATAATATTAGATTAATCTTTTATTAAGTCTTTGCTTGCTGGGTGTCAGGTATTGTGCTAAATCCTTGGAATACAAATACAAGCTAAAATGGTAATCCCTATCTTCAAGGAGTTTGCATTATAATAGAGGAACACAATTCATAGCAGAAGAGGAATGGGGGAGATACCCATGAAGAAGCAAAGTATTACAAGTCCATAGAATCAGGTGCAGAATGAGGTTAGAATTGAATATGCTGGGCCTGGATACTTCTGTAAATGGATGCTCTGGGAAAGAACTCAATAGCTGGAGGAAGGATCTTCCTTATATCCAAAGGTTTTGTGAAGTTCAAATTAGTAATGTATATGAAAGCACTCTGGAAAATATCAGTGTTTTTTTGTAATAGTAAGGAACTGAAAACAAGCAAATTTCCAACATGAAACACATTGTGGGATAGAGACATAAGTGGAAGACAGTATTGTTGAGCTTTAAAAAATTATGAATAAGAAGGATACAGAGAAACATGAGATGATTTGAACTGACTCAGTGAAGCAACCTGAATCAGGAAAATAATACATATGATGGCTACAACAATGTCAACTGCTCTGAAGTTATAATAATCCATACTGAGTCCCAAAGAAATGAGAAGGTAAAATTCTTTCCCTTCTTTGTAGAGATGAGTATTTATGCATTTGGAACATTGCATATATTCTGTCAAATTCAATTTGTTGATTATTCTTGCAAAAAGAACCCCGCCCCTTTTCTCTTTTTATTTTTGGCATAATAAAGGGCTTGTAAAGGAGGAAGAGAAGTGTATTTGAAAATTAAGGTAATGTAGCAACAATTAATGAAGTACAATACAAACATATTAGTATTACTATTACTATTATTACTTATGCCTAAATTTTAGAAATTAAAATCATCTGTTTATAAAACACCTACTGTTGGCAGAAAAGTTTCTAATATTACCTTTCCATCTGTCCAAATCAATGTCTGCTGAATGTAAAAATGTGATTGCTGCTCTACCCTTGACTCATGCAAGGCATGGAAAAATTTGATAAGACAGATTTAATTCCAAATGGGAGAACATTTAGAATTTTGAAATATGTAATATTATAGATCCATTTAGCATAAAACATCTGTATTGCAGCTCAAGTTTTATATGGTATTCCCCTGAGTCTGTTATATTACAACATTAAAGATTGTTATGGGACTTTCTCAAAGGACAAATGTAATTTTAAGTTACCATCTTAGATGAGCTTATTAGGCTTAGGAAGGGCACTTCATAAGGTCAACTGTCAAAAAGGAGCAAATTGGGGGGGGGAGATTGTAGGTTAAGAAAACTTCTGGGATGAAATTGATTAGATTTATAAAGATATTTTTGGTTCTCTGTCCTATCTTTTCTGTCTCTCTGCTGATAGAGAGACAGAGATAAAGTCAGAGTGTGTGATTCCATGATTTCACCAGTATAGGTGCTGACAGGTGAGTAATTTGCTTAGGGTCACACAGCCAATGTGTGTCAGAGAACAGATTTTTATTAAGAGAATATAATATCCATTATTTTCTCTCTGTCACTCTGTGTGTCTCTTATCTCTGTTACTCTTTCTCTGTTTACCTGAGTGTCTTTCTCCTCCTCTTCCTCCTCCTCCTCTAGGTCTTTATTTCTCATATTTTTCTCTGTAGAAAGATGAAAAGTAGCTTTATTTTTATTCAGAAAATTATGGAGTGATAAATAAGTAGAGCACTTAGCTTTCCTAATGATAGTTTGCTTCTGAGAATATTAAAATTACTTTATATTCTAGAGCACAAATTAGCTTTAGTAGGGGATGGAAACAACTGAGAATGTCCTGGGTGGCTGGGAAGCTAATCTAGAATAAAAACAATTAGTCACAGATAATCCCTAAACTGGTAAATCAATGCATGAATAATTGAGAGTTGATTATAATGTGTATATTAAATATAGGTTGTAGACCAACTTGGAAAAACATGAAATGAATTAGATTTAAAGCTGTATTTAATCCAGATATCTGTCTTTAAATGACCATATAGTTCAGTGATTTTTCAAAGGATCTCTTCAATTTTGGGTAATGTGTGGTTGTGAGTCTTTAGGTAAGTACATCAAAGACAGAGATAGGATGTTCTTTATGTGGATGTTTCTCCTGAAGCAGAGAATACCCATATGGAAATGAATAGATCATTTCTGGCAGACATGGATTGCTGTCCTTTGTTCTCAGAGGACCAAAATAACATCACTTTGTTAAGAGTCAAGTTAGTACGTCTGACTATGGCTGATCAGACCTATAATATGAGCTCACAATGCTCTGCCACAGGTCAGAAAAAAAATAGTGCATATGAATATTTGGAGCTGAATCTCTAACTTTTCCTGCCTCTCATTTCTTTTGAGCTAATTCAATTCTTCTTTGCTCATGGAGCAAAGCATCTTCTCTGATGAGGGCACGCCATGTTTTGCAGTCCTATGCCAATGTCTCCCATGTCATAAATCAGTTTTCAAATTTGTAAGAGAGACTTTGAGAATCTCCTTCCTCTTGAGAGTGTCTGTTTTTCTGACCATCTTGTAAATGCTTGCCCTGTGTGAGTTTTCCAAAAAAAATAATCTTTTTTGGCAAATATACATTTGACATTCAAACAATGTGGCCAATCCAATGGTGCTGTGTTCTCTTTCCAGGTAATCTTCAGAATCTTCCTAAGACAATTCAAATGAAATTGATTCAGTTTCCTAACATGGTACTGGTATACTATCAGGTTTCACAGATATACAGTTTTGGATGACTTTTAATTTGGTAGTCAGTCTAATATCTCTCTTCTCTCACACTTTCTTTTACAGCTTCCCAAACATTGAAGTAACTTTGGCAATAAATTTGCCAATTTCATTATCAATGTGGACATCCCTGGAAAGTATACTGCCAAGGTAAGTGAACTTATCCACAGCTTTCAAAATTTCTCCATTTGTTATAACTGATGGTTCCACATATGAATGGTGCTGTGCTAGCTGATGGAGTACCTGTATTTTCTTGGTGCTAATTGTTAGGATGAAATTAGCTTAAGCAGCAGAGAATTGATCCATATTTTGTTATTCCTCAGCTTCAGAGACTGCAATGAATACACAGTCATCTGCAAACAAAAAAATAAAAATACATCGATACTCCCTCCACTTTAGTTTTGACATGTAGCCTTTTCAAGTCAAGGAATTTATTTACCATCAGTGCAGTAGCTGACTTTAGTGCCATTTTTGTCACCATAGAAAGCATTTAATGACATGGATGAAGGCATCATGCTAAAAAGTATGGGAACAAACATACAGATTTGTTTCACTCCACTGATGACTGGGAAAGCTCAAGAGCATCATCCATTGTCCAGATCGCAGGCAAGCATGCCATCATGAAATTGTCTTCCTTTACTGATGTACTTATCTGGACAACTATACACCTTGGAGAGTAAGAGAAATCTGTGAAGATCTATATTCTTTGTTGTTTTTAAGCCTGAATTTATAGAATAAACAGGAAAACTGAGTGTGTATCTTGACTTGGATAACTAGGAATTATCATTTTCCATACTATGGAAGGAGGATAAAATAATAAGTATTCTAAAGAATAAGCAACTGGATTGGGAAGCTCTTTATAACTGTGAAGTCTCAACAGAAGCCAGAATGGACACCTGTGCTTCTGCTTCTGCCATGATGCTCAAACTCGTAAGGATCTGTTATGAGAGCAGCCATAAGCCAGTTACAGAACAGCATCTACAGAATTCCATGTGCTACAAATTTAAACAGAAATGAAGCAGGTTGAATCTTGGAAGAAAAACACCAGAATCTGAAGGAAGAATTTAGTTGAATACTGTCACAATTAAGAAGAAAGAGGGATTCCTTGTTTGTGAGTTAAAACAGGTGTTCCTGTTTCCAGGTGGCACAGATCTGACTCCATTAAACTGTAGCACATTAATTACAGGATCTTCACAACAAAATCTGTGATAATTTCCAAAACTAAGCTAACAATATACAGAGGAAAAATCAAGAAGAAGAAAAGTATCTGTCTTCTAGACTAATATGATATGCAATTAAACGGATAGTCCATTGAGCAAATCCATTGGCAGATTGGTGGTATGAAGGTGGAGGATCTGGAGTAAAAAGGACCTGAGTTCAAAACTTATTTCAGATATTGACTAGCTATGTGATTTTGGATATGTCACAAACTGCTCTCAACCTTAGATTCCTTATTTGTGAAATGGGAATAATAACAGTACCAAATTCATAGAACTGTAAGTTTTAAATGAGAAAATATGTCAAGTGTTTTGCAAATCTTAAAGATTTATTAAAATGTTTGTTATTACTATTATTCTATATATTTTGAACAAACACCTGAGGTAGACCCAGACTTTTTTTTACAGACTTCTGCAATTAAAAAATAAAACTTCTGTAAAACAGAAGTTTATAGACTTCTGTTATCATCCTTCTAATATATATTTACTTGTTACTGATATCACAGGATTTTAGAACTTTGTGCTAGAAAGGATCTTGCTTCAACTTCATTGTTTTACAGATGAGGAAACTGAATCTCACTCAGTTGATGTGACTAAACCAAGATCTTTCTCTTTTCTTCCTCCCTTAAGATAGTGGAGGAAAGGGAGAAAAAGAAAAAGAAAAGAAAAGAGAGAACAAGAAAAGACAGAAGAAGAGAGAGGGCTTAATGTGATCAATGAAAAAATTAAAATAACATTACAGAAATATTTCAATTGCTAGCATCATTTTTAATTTACTAGAACTTTTATGAGCAACTAAGTGGCCAAATGGATAGGGTGCTGGGCCTGGAATCAGAAGGACCTGAGTTTAAATCTGGCCTCAGACATTTGTGCAGCCTTAAGGAAATTACTTAAATCTGTTTGCCTCAGTTTCCCCATCTGTAAAATAAACTGGACAAGAAAATGGCAAACCATTACAGTATTTTTTTTTTTGCTTTTTTTGCTGAGGCAATTGGGGTTAAGTGACTTGCCCAGGGTCACACAGCTAGGAAGTATTAAATGTCTGAGACCAGATTTGAACTCAGGTACTTCTGACTTCAGAGCTGGTGCTCTATCCACTGTACCATCTAGCTGCCCCTATTCCAGTATTTTTACCAAGAAAACCCCAAATGGAGTTGCAAAGTATCAGACATAATTGAACAATAACAACAACAAAAGCTTATTTACAAATTTTTTTCACAATTATACAAACTTAGAAGCACCTTGGCCACATTACAAGATCACAGATTTAGAGCAAAAATATACATCATGAGTCATCTATTTCAGCGCCTTTATTTTATAAATGTGCAAAATGAGATTAATAAATATTCATTGACAAGGTCACATAGGTGATAAATGGCAGGGTTTGATTTCAGACACTCCAAATCCAAGCCAGAATCTTTTTCACTGTCCTCACATTGCCTCATATCTTCTGAAACAGAGTGTAACTATGACACCATTTACCAACAATATAGATGTTATTCTTGTCCCCCAACATCAATCAATATCATTCAAGTGCCTTCTATATACCAGGAACTAAACTAGGTTTGGAGGATAGAAAGACAAACCAAAACACCTTGCTTTTAAGAATATTAAATTCAATCAGAGGAGACAATGTGAAAAGAAAAAAAAATAAGCAAAGTACATACAAGGTAATTTGGGTGAGGTGTTAGAGCATTTGGGAAAGAATAGTGTCTTGAATGTAGTAGTAACTTGATAAATGCTCTCTGATGGTGAAATGTCACCTCATGTAGGAGATGACATTTTAGCTGAGCTTTGAAGGAAGTTAGAATTAAATACTAGCAAACTTCAAAATGATTGTGTATAATATTGCAGCTATATGAGAAATATATGCTTATTTGCCCAGCTACAGAACTGAGTGCATATATTCTGTGCGGGCACCTTTGTGATGAGATTATTAATATCTGTTGATCTTGAATACAGAGAAGCAAATGGATTCTACTCCACCTCATTGGCTGTATCTTCACATTTCATCATGTACAATTGTTAGTACTCCAATGCTAATCATTTTAGGAGACAGAACTGGTAGAAGGAGTTGATCTGGGAGCCTCTAATTTCAATGTCATTTCTATGTAAAACAGGCAAAGGGATTACAAGGAACATCTGTGTTCATTTGGAGAGTGGAAAGCAGAGCCCACAATTTTGTGGTCAGTGCGGTAGCCCCCAGGGACAGAGACTGCTCCCTCTCACATGCTACAGGATTGGCCCATGTGCTGTAGCAGGTTCCAGCTGTTTACACTCTAGCCAGCTAAGACAAAATTAGGAGCAGCCAGTCACTGCCCCAACTCTTCCCAAAGTCCTGGGAATACAGAACGGGGCCACATGCCAAATAAGCGTGGAAAAATGCAAGAGAGAAGGCAATGAAAGTGAGGGAAAGGGTGGAAAATTAGATGGATCAGGAAAAATTGAAGGTTTTTGTTTTTGGACCTGGGAAAGGAAAATAGGCGGGTTAGTTATTACCTGTTTACAATTCCAATTTTAAAAAATTGGTTGAGGTGAGGAATTAAAATTACCAGGCTATTGAAAGATCTTGATTTACATGGGATTTCTAATAGCATCGCCAAGCATATTGTAGCATAAGTTTTCTCATTTTAAGTTGTAAAATAAATAAATTCTTTTAGATTTCTCAAAAGAATCCTTTGTTAATTTGTCATTTCCTTTGCAAATTTTTTCCTTTTGTCTTTGTCAGTTTTTTTATGATCAGAATTATCTTATTAGAACCCTAGACAATTAAGAAGTCAAAAAGAGAAAGAAATTAACTGGTACTTTTCCATTTCCTTTTTTTAAATTATTATTTTTTGGTTTTACATCATCCATTTTGCTCAACATACTGCCTACCTCTCAGAAAACCATTTAACAATTCTTTTAAAAAAGAATTTTTTAAGAGGAAGGAACACTAAGATAAACTAACCAACACATCTGGCTCCCAGTTTCCTAACATAATATATGCTCTGTGTTTATTCTCTAAACCATCCCACCTCAACCCTCACCCTGGGCTCATGCTGGCATACTGAGTCTCCAGAGGGCAGCTGCTACTTGTCAGACTATTAGAGCTAGCTTGAGATGTTGTAAGTGGTTTTCCAATGCTAGAGAGCATGAGGCCCCACCTTTGTACTTCCCCCATCAGTTCACATCAAGTAGTCATCCAGACTTAATTAGATTATGGAAAGGAGTATTTACTAAAATGGCCTGGCATATTTACTAAGCTGATATAGCAAGAATGGGAAATTAGGAGGTGCTAGGATTAGAATCAAGAAGACTCATCTTCAAATCTGGTCTCAGACACTTAATAGTTGTGTGACCCTGGACAAGTCATTTAACCTTGTTTGCCTTAGTTCCTTTTCTGTAAAATGAGTGAAGAAGGAAATAAAGAATTATTCTAGCATCTTTGCTAAGAAAATCCTAAATGGGGTCACAAAGAGTTGGAAACAACTGAACCATAGCAACCATAGTAAGAACACTTGGTATAAAATTTTTACTCCTTCTAAAATGATGATATTATTGTTGGTGGAACTGTGAACAGATCCAGCCATTCTGGAGAGCAAATTGGAACTATGCTAAAAAGTTATCAAAGTGTGCATACCCTTTGACTCAGCAATGTTTCTATTGGGCTTATATCCCAAAGAGATATTAAAGGAGGGAAAGGGCTCCACATGTGCAAAAATGTTTGTGGCAGCCCTTTTTGTAGTGGCTAGAAACTGGAAACTGAAAGGATGCCCATTGATTGGAGAATGGCTGAATAAATTGTGGTATATGAATGTTATGGAATATTATTGTTCTGTGAGAAACGACCAGCAGGATGATTTCAGAGAGGCCTGGAGAGACTTGCATGGACTGATGCTGAGTGAAATGAGCAGAACCAGGAGATCATTATACATGGCAACAACAAGAGTATAAGATGATCAATTCTGATGGACATGGCTCTCTTCAACAATGAGGTGATTCAAACCAGTTTCAGTTGTTCAGTGATAGAAAAAGCCATTTACACCCAGAGAGAGGCCTGTGGGATCTGAGTGTGGACCACAACATAGCATTCTCATGCTCTCTATTGATGTTTGCTTGCATTTTGTTTTCCTTCTCAGGTTTTTTTTTTCTTACTACATCTGATTTTTCTTGTGCAGCAAGATAACTGTATAAATTTGTATACATATATTAGATTTATCATGTATTTATATAAATAAATAAAATTTTAAAATAAATTAAAAATTTATATAAATATATAAATATCACATATTTAACATGTATTGGACTGCCTGCCATTTAGGGGAGGAGAGTGGGGGAAGGAGGGAAAAATTTGGAACAGAAAGTTTTGCAAGGGTCAATGTTGAAAAATTACCCATGTATATATAATAAAATAAATAGTAATAATATAATAAATAATTAAATAATATTAAAAATAATAAAATAAAAAGCTTTAACAAAAAAAAATTTTAATAAACTGATGATGTCCTGCAAGTACATATAGAGTCCAGAGGTAGAGATATCAAGGTCCTGTTCACAACAAATTCATCCTTCAGTTTAATCGATTTAATTGGAATATTCTCATCTAAAATATATATATATCAGAACTTCAGTATTTTGTTAGTTTCATTAAGTACAGTGGGGGCTTATTGGTTGACTCCATGATTCCAAACCTTAACATTCATTTATAAAATTAGGAGGTTGGATCAGATATTCTCTGATGTTACTTTTAAGTAAGGGTCAATCAAGTTCCAAACATTATATATTATGGAAAGGAATATTTACTAAAATGGCCTGGCATATTTACTAAAGTGATATAGCAAGAATGGGAAATCAGGTGGTGCTAGGATTAGAATCAAGAAGACTCATCTTTAAATCTGGTCTCAGACACTTAGTAGTTTTTTCATTGGTGATCTCATCAGGTCCCATATAATCAATTATAATCTCTATGTTGATGAGTCTTAGATTTATTTATTCAGCTCTAACCTACAGTCTCACATCTCCAACTGCCTATTGGACATACTGAACTAGATTTCTGATAGACATACTAAATTAAATATGTGCAAAACTGAATTTATAATCCTTCCCCCAAACCCTCCCCCTTTCCAAACTTTCCTATTACTTTTGAGGGTACCTATATTCTCCCAATAAATCAGGTATCACAGTCAACTCCTAATTCTCTTACTGCCCTATCCCACTCATATCTAATCTATTGCCAAAGCAGTCCTACATTTTGGAACATCTTTCACATAAGCCCTCTTCTCTCCTCTCCACAATCTCGGTCCAGACCCTTAGCACTTTATGGCTTGATTATGACAATAGCTTTCTTATTAATCTTCCTGCCACAAGTTTCTCCTCACTTCTGTCCATCCAGCACTCAGTTATCCAAGTGATATTAAAACTACATTTGATTACATCAACATCATTCTGTTCATTAAATCTAGTGACTCTCCATCATCTCTAGGATAAAATATAAAATTTTCTTCTTAGTGTCCTAAGTCCTTTATAACTTGCTTATAAACATATCTTTCCAGTCTTATACCTTATACCTCCTCCAAACCATGTATTCTGAGATCCTGTGACACTGACTTCCTAGCTATTCCTCAATCAAAACATCCCATCTACAAACTCGGGGTGTTTTCCCCTACTTAGAAATTCTCTCCTTCCTCATCTCTGTGCCTTGGTTTCCCTTGCTTCCATCAAATGCCAGCTAAAATCTCATCTTCTACAGGAATCCTTTCCCGATCTCTTATTTTTGTTGCCTCCTTCCATCGATTAATTCCAATCTATCCCATATGTATAGCTTGCTTGTACATAGTATTTGCATGTTTTCTCTCCCACTAGATTGTGAACTGTAAGAGAGCAGGGACTGTCTTTTGCCTTTCCATGTATCCCCAGTGTTTTGCAAAGCTCCTGGAACCTAGAAGACACTTAATAAATGTTTATTGACTGATATAGTTTCCTATTCCTACATAAAACATTCATGTCATGTTTCCTATCACATATGTTTTGCCCTGTATCTTTTTTACTCATTTGTCAGGTCTCAACATGGAAAATTTTGAAGTGAAACCTAAATTTATTTTATTTGAAAATCACGATAAATAATCTCATAGCATTGTAGTTAATATAGCCAATGGCTAGTAATCTTCTGAGGAGATTTGCTCATCATACAGAGATGAATTAGATGAGTCCTATGAACTCTTTCAGTTCTAAAACTGTAGGATTCAAAGATCATAGAATTATATTCTAATATTTGATGGGACCTCAGAAGCCAACTAGCAAACATCTTCATTGTACATTATGAAATGAAGGCCAGGGAATTTGACCAAGGCCGCAAGAATATTAAGCTTTAAAGGGGAAATTCAAATTCTGTTCCTTTGACTCCTGAGAAAATGCTCTTCTCATCGTTTTATGAACCACAAAATATTATACAAATGTAAACTAGTTTCATCAACACCATCACCTCTGTTACTACTTTTTTCTCCATTTTAAGATTCATCTCGGCTAGAAACCCTCCAGAATTTTCCTATCTGCTCCTTATTTTTCTGGAATATGTGCCTTGCTGAATTCTAAGAGTCTAAGATCTCAGTAGGAAACTGTAGTGAGTGAATATTTGCTATATGAATGGAAAAGTATTGAATGAATCCATTAAGAAAATAAAATCCCACAGCATTCACAGTCCCTCACTCCAGATATCATCTCTCTCCAAATCATGGTCTTTTAACTAAATCCATGAATAATGGATAGGAAAACTAAGGTGGCATTTGGAGAGGGATCATTAGTATGCACTTTGTTTCTGTGGGTGCTGGGAAGCCACCCTTCCTTTCTTTGGCTTTCTAGGTGCCATGGATCCTTTGATATTCATTCTGTTTGTGTTCCTGTAAGTCTTTAGGTTTCTCTGTGTCATCTTCTATTGTTGCCATTTGTCATTCCCTTTGGGGAGCCATTGCTTTTGTTTCTGGGGGGTTTTCTCTCATCATCCTTCAAGAGGATTTTGATTCAGCCTGCGGATAATGTCTAATTTTTTTCAGGAAATATTTAATAGTACAAGTTCCCAAGATTATTCCTGTCTTTTTGTTGTTATTGTTAGTGTTTCTTTGGAGACTCATTAAAAAAAAAAAAAAGCTTTTTTTCCTCTCCATACCAGCTTTCTGAGATTCAAGCTTTCCTCATTTCCATTTCAATCTTCTTTGCTTGCTTCTGCTATAATCACACAGATCCCTGTGAATTCTTCTTATCTCTGAACTGCATCAAGATGCAAACATTGTGCTGTAATAACTCATCCCCACAAATCATTATTCTAGGCTCGATGTACAGAAGGCCATACAACTTAGTTTTAGCCAGAATTATCATAGATTTCCAGGCATAACAGAAGAACAAAGGGTTAAAGGATAAAGAGACTGAGCTTCTAGTCTTAATTATCTATGGAGTAGATTTTTGTCTGAGGGTACTTCCTAGGAGTCAATATCCTCATCTATAAAATGGAAAGTTTGGACTAGATAAGCTCCAAGATCACATGCTTTGTTTCTGTCACACTTTGTCTACAATGGCATTTACTCTTGCCATGATGATATCACCGTTTCACAATGTGATGCAGCAAAAATAACTCTTGGTTTGATGTAAGGAAATCTGGGTTTGAGTCTTAAAATATACTATGATATTCTACCCATGGTACAATGGGCAAGTCATTCAAACTCTCTCAGCCTCCATTTTCCCATCTGGAAAATGAGGATGGGGAAGAAAAAGTAATAAGCAATCACAAAGTTCCTTGTTAAGTGCTAACCATGACATTGAACTCTAAAAATGTGAGATGTAGGTGCTGTTATTATCTGCATTTTAAGCTGAAGAAATTAAAGCAAAGAAATTAAGGAACTTGCATAGAAGTCACATCCAGATGGGATTTTGTGATGGGATTCAAACTCAGGTCTTCCTGATTCTAAGTCAGTTAATTCACTGTGCTTCTTGCTTATATAACACTTCAAATAGTTCAATCCAATCCAAAAAATGTTTATTAATGATCATCTGTGTGTAAGGCACCATTATTGTGAGGAAAACATTTTGTAAATCTTCAAGTATTATAGATAAAAGAGTTAATAGTTCTCTTGGGTTATGTTATTGTTATATAGATATATTGCATTATTTATTTATGTAAACATTTTAGTAACTATGGGAACTATATAGCCTAGATTTTCTGAGATGGTCCTAATGTCAAATGTCCTGGTTTATCATTTTGTTAAGTTAATAAAACTGCCTTAGAAAGTTCAATATTTCAGGAAATAGTGACTATATGAATACAGATAATAAGCATTATGGTAAAAATATACATGTCATAATAGACTGGAAACTATAGAAGTTGATTGATGATAGTTTTCCTAATATTGAATCAGCTCTATATTCTGGGTATAAATCCTACTTGGTCATAGGGTATTTCCCTCAAGATAAATTGTTGTAATCTCTTTGATAATATTTAATTTTAAAATCTTGCATCAATTTGGAGCTATGCTCAAAAAGTTATCAAACTGTGCATACCCTTTGACCCAGTAGTGTTTCTATTGGACCTAAATCCCAAAGAAATCATAAAAGAAGGAAAGGGCCCCACATGTGCAAGAATGTTTGTGGCAGCTCTTTTTGTGGTGGCTAGAAACTGGAAACTGAGTAGATGCCCATCAATTGGAGAGTGGCTGAATAAATTATGGTATATGAATGTTATGGAATATTATTGTTCTGTGAGAAACGACCAGCAGGACGATTTCAGAGAGGCCTGGAAAGACTTGCATGAACTGATGCTGAGTGAGATGAGCAGAACCAGGAGATCATTGTACATGGCAACAACAGTACTACATGAAGATCAGTTCTAATGGACATGACTCTCTTCAACAATGAAATGCTTCAAACCAATTAGAGTTGTTCAGTGAAGAAGGCCATATACACCCAGAGAGAGGGATGTGAAATGTGGACCACAACATAACATTTTCATGTTCTCTATTGATGTTTGCTAACATTGTATTTCCTTTATCGGATTATTCTCTCTTATAGATACGATTTCTCCTGAACAAAAAAATGATGTGTGGCAATAACTATACATATATTCGATTTAAGTATTCTAACATAATTATCATGTAGTGGATATCCTGCTATCTAAGGGAGGGGTGGGGAGTAGGGGGGAAAAATTTGTAACAGAAAGCTTTGTAAGGGTTAATATTTAGGAATTACCCATACATATGTTTTGCAAATAAAAAGTATAAATAAAAAAAAATCTTGCATCAGTATTTATCAGGGAAATTGGTCTTTTCTCCATTTTGGTTTAGGTATCAGCACTATGTTTGTGTCATAAAAGGAATTTGGTAGGACTCCTTTTTCTCCTATTTTCCAAATATTTTGAATAGTATTGGAATTATTTATTCTTTAAATGTTTGGTAGAATTCCTCTGTAAATCCATGTAGCCCTTGAGATTTTTTTCTTCAGGAGTTCATTGATGGCTTGTTCAATTTCTTTTTTCTAAAATGGAGTGATTTAAGCATTTTATTTCCTCTTCTTTTAATCTGAGCAATTCATATTTTTAAATATTCATCTGTTTCACGTTGATTGTCAGATTTATGGGCAAACAGTTGGGCCAGATAGCTTCTAAGTATTGTTTTAATTTCCTTTTCATTGGTGGAGAATTCACCCTTTCCCTTTTTAATATTGATAATTTGATTTTCTTTTATATTATTTTAAATCAAATTAATCAAAGGTTTATCTATTTTATCTATTAGTTTTCTGATCTATTATCATCTACCAATTTTATTAATTCAATAACTTTCTTATTTTCAATTTATTATTTTTTCCTTTGATTTTCAGAATTTCTAATTTGGGATTTAATTGGGGATTTTTAATTTATTCTTTTTTCTATTTTACTCATGTATATATTTAGAGACAAAATTTTTTTTCCTAAGTCAGTGATAAAAAATTTCTTCTAAAGTTCTCCAATCACCCTTTCTGCATCCCATAAATTTTAATATGTTACTCATTATTCTCATTCTCTTTGATGAAATGGACTATTTATATAATTTATTCTTTGACCCACTCATTCATTAGGATTAGATTATTTAGCTTCCAATTAATTTAATCTGTCTTTCAATGGTCCTTTATTGCATGTAATTTTTATTGCATAATGATCTGAAAAGGATGCATTTAATATTTCTGCCTTTCAGCATTTGATTGTAAGGTTTTTATGGCCTAATAACACAATTTTGCATACATTCCTTGTACCACTGAGAAAAAAAATGTATTCCACTCTATGCCTATTCAGTTTTCTACAGAAGTTTATCATATCTAACTTTTCTAATATTCTATTCACCTCATTAACTTCTTTCTTGTTTAGTTTCTGGTTAGATTTATCTAGTTTTGAGAGAGAGAGGTTGAGATACCCCACTATTATAGTTTCGCTATTTATTTCTTCCTGAAACTCACTTAACTTTACCTCTAAAAATCTGGATGTGGGGCAGCTAGGTGATGCTGTGGATAGAGCACCAGCACTCAAGTCAGGAAGACCTGAGTTCAAATCTGGTCTCAGACACTTAACACTTCCTAGCTGTGTGGCCCTGGGCAAGTCACTTAACCCCAATTGTCTCAGGGAAAAAAAATCTGGATGTACCACTTGGTGCATATTTGTTTAATGTTGATATTACTTCATTGTCTATTTTACCTTATGGCAATATATAGTTCCCTTCTTTATCTCATTTTAACTTAAAGCTATTGTTTGGTCTGAGATCAGGATTGCTATCTCTGTTTTTTGTTTTTGTTTATGTTTTTTTTTGCTTCAGCTGAAGCATAATATATTTCCCTTTAGCTTTTTAGTTTTACTATATATCTCTGCTTCAAATGGGTTTTTTTGTAAACAACGTATTGTAAGATTATGTTTTTTAATCCATTCTGCTATCAACTTCCATTTTATGGATGAGTTTATTCCATTTCTAATACAATTATTATTACTATGTATTTCTCTCTATCCTATTTCCCCCATTTTGCTTTTTTCTATCTATTCACCCGTTAGCTTCTCATCAGTGTTTTGCTTCTGAGCATTCCCTCCCTCCATCTCCTCTCCCTTCTATTAATAGCCCTCCTTTTTCTTTCCTCTTTACCCTCCTACTTTTCCACTTCCCTCAGGTTTATCAGTTTCATCCTTTTCCCTTTTCTTTTCCTTTACCCTCTTGCATCCTCAAAGGGTGAGATATATACTCTATGCAACTTAGTATGTATATTATTACCTCTTTGAGTCAAATAAAATGAGAATAAGATTCAGACATTGCTCACCCTTCTTTCACTCTACTGTAATAGATCTTTTGTGCTTTTTCCTGTGATGTAATTTATTCCATTCTACCTCCCCCTTTCTTCTTCCCTCAGAATAATATTTTTTAACATATTAATTTTTATATCATCATTTCAAAATCAATTTATACTCAAACCCTCTGTTTATGTATATTCCTTCTAATTGCCACAATAGAGATGCAAGTTTTCAACTGTAATGTAGGGATGTAAACAGTTTAATCTTATTAAATAGCAAAAACAAAAAAGTTACCTTTTTATGCTTCATTTGAGTCTTGTTTTTGAAGATCACATTTTCTGTTTAGTTATGATATTTTCATCAGGAAAGTTTGAAAGTCCCCTATTTCATTGCATAATCATCTTTTCCCCTGAAAGATTATGCTCAGTTTTTCTGGGTTTTTCTAATCCAAACTCCTTTGCCTTCTGAAATATCATATTCTAAACTTTCCATCCTTTAATGCAGAAGCTGTTAAGTATTGTATAATCCTGACTGTAGATCTTCAATATTTCAATTATTTCATTCTGGCTGTTTGCTGTATTCTCTTCTTGAAGAATATTCCTTGGAGTTTTCATTTTGTGATATCTTTTAGGAGGTAATCAGTGGATTGTTTCAATGACAATTTCACCCTCTGGCTCTAGGATATCAGGACAACTTTCCTTGATAATTTTTTTGAAAAATTTTGTCCAGGATCTTTTTTTTTTTGATCACGACTTTGAGGTAGAGGAATAATTTCTTAAATTCTTTTTCCTACTGGATAGAACACCAGCCCTGAAGTCAGAAGGACCTGAGTTCAAATATGACCTCAGATACTT
>JAJPUD010000621.1:84780-103726 GCA_023553655.1 Myrmecobius fasciatus | reverse complement strand
TACATATATATATATATATATATATACATACATATATATATATATATATTTCCTGTTATCTATTTTCCAGGTCACTTCTTTTTCCAATTATGAATTTTATATTTTCTACTTTTCTCATTTTTTGATTTTTTAGACTGATTTTTGATGTCTCATAGAGTTATTAGTTCCACTTGTTCAATTCTAATTTTTAAGGAATTATTTTCTTCAATTAATTTTTGTACCTCTTTTTCCACTTGGCCAATTCTATTTTTAAGGAGTTGTTTTTGTTTTTATTTTCCATTTGGCCAATTGTATATTTTAAAGAATTGTTTTCTTTAGTCAATCCCTTGTTTTCCCAAACTATTAACTCACTCTTACATAAATCTCATCTCTTCCCACAACTTTTTTTTTTACCTCTCTTATTTGATTTTTTTTTTTTTTGCTTTTTGCTGAGGCAATTGGGGTTAAGTGACTTGCCCAGGGTCACACAGCTAGGAAGTGTCTGAGACCAGATTTGAACTCAGGTCCTCCTGACTTCAGGGCTGGTGCTCTAACCACTGCGCCACCTAGCTGCCCCCCTCTTATTTGATTTTTAAAATCCTTTTTGAGCTCTTTCAAAAAAAGCTTTGGGGCTTGAGACTAATTCATGCTATTCTTTAAGGCTTTGCATATAGGCATTTTAAAATTGTTGTTCTCTACTTAGTTTATATTTTCATTTTCCCTGTAACTATAGTCAGGACTCCTTTCTAGTTTTTCCTCATTTTTAGCCTATTTTGTGACTTTTAAAGTCGATCTCTGCTCCTGAGGCATAAAGGGCACTATCCCAAGCTTCTTGTGCAAGGGGCCAAGAACCTGATCCAATCATTGACTTTTGGCAGTATCTCAGGTACTGGTGGTTTGCTTATTGCATTGAAGTAGCCCAGGTTAATTGAGCCTGTACTGTTCTGGCTGGCAGTTTGCCTTGTGTGCTGAGACTAGAAGCCTCACAGCTGGCCTGCTGTTGCCACTGACCTACTGATTAAGATTGCTGATCTATATTGTGGCTAAGAGCCTCCTGCTGGCAAGCCTGGCCAGAGTCTGCACAGTGTTGTGCTCACCTTTTACCCAAGAAAGACAGGACTTTCCTGAAGTCCTTCTAAACTGTCTTAAGTTGGAAAGCTGTTTCATTCTCTCTTTTTGTAGGTTCCATTGCTCCAAAATTCATTTAGAGGCTAGATTTAATGTTATTTTTGAAGAAAACTGGGAAGAGCTCAAGTAAGTTACTACTGGCTTTTTTCCACCATCTTGGCTCTACCTCTCCAATAAATTTGTTTTTCAAATAATCATCTTAATTCAATGATTAAATAAATAATGAAAATAATTCAAGTTGTCTGATGAAAAAGAAAAGAAAATATAAGATGATTGCTATGATACCTTTTTTCCACTCTATATTATTTTATAAGGCCGATGAAGTAGAAGAGCAAAAGAAACAGAAAGGGGACAGGGGAGGAATTGGTTAACAAATTCATCACTCAGATAATCTACTGAAGATCTAAGAAGTCCTATTTTGCTTAGATTAAAAATTCTGATGAGGAATGAATATGATAGAGAAAGAGATCACTTGGGATCATTCAAAATCTTGTAAAGGGGACTTGTGTTACAAATACCTCTAATTTAAGGAAAGGAAAGTTGAATAAACAAATTCTTCTATAAGCAGCAATTACTTTTAGATGCTTTCTTCTTATCTTTGAAACTCTGGGTAAGTTCTCAAAGCCCATATGTCATGCAAAATACCTTTTGATGAAGTGGATTTGAATTTGTTTGTTTTGCTTAGTTCAGGTCAAAGGCAACATAAAACATGTATTAGAGAGAAAGATGGAGCAGTAATAGAAGATAAAGATTAAAAACAAATCTAAAAAAAATAAGATAGCCCAACAGTTTTAGTACAATTTTAAACTACGTATTAGACAGTTATGTAGGAAAAATTAATAGTCAGTGATTGAGTTTGCTACTCTATCCCAAGAATTTAGCCCTATAATTAAGACTTTATTATACATCAGTTGACTTTGTGCCAGAATTTATGAGATGTACCACTTCTACCAAATAGGGTTATCCTAAATTAATATGTCACAGGATATGGAACAGTGTGTAGCCACAGCACAAATGACACCTTGAAGAAATATATACTATCTGCCCTCACACTTGCCTTACTGTGATGTTCAATATAGTAATAAGATGTGCACATAAGCACACATACACACACACACACACATACACAAAGCATACAGGATGGGATGGATACTGGAGGAGCCATGAATAGCATAGATAGCTTAACTGTAATAACTATAATATTAAATGCTTTCTAGCTTTCACTTCTCAGTGAAATTCTCTGCACTCACAATGACTAGTCCAAGTCTTCCAGCAATGTCATGATTATTTTCTGTTCTTAAATATGCTGGATCAATGGAACCTTGGAATGGACAGAAATGCAAGTGACAATATAATTCTGCTTGCCACATCCCCACCAGCATGCCTATCCTGCTTTGCCAAGAAGGGTTTCCTGATAATTTCCTTCTATTTTCTACTCCTTGTGGGGGAAGAGGGTATGGTGATGGTATTTGGAAAGTTGAGGGATACTCAGGGTCTTTCTGTGAGAAATGTTTAACAATTAAAGGGACATGCATATCTTCTATCTGTTTCTCTATCTGATATTTTGGAATTCCTTTCAGTCATTTTAGGTAGTAACAGCACCCTTCTTTTGCATGTTGTTCAAAAATTTCTTGGAACTCAAAATTACCATTAGAACATATCTTAATGGAACCTGGATATTTATCTTTTAACCTTGAACTCTCCAGAGAACATACTTTAAATATCATAGATTACTGTGGTTCTTCTAAGTTCTAAGCAGAATTGATTAATAGGTAGCTTATCAAAGAATGATGAGAAATCGACCTAAATAGTGTTTGTGAAGGACTTAGGGATCAGTGAGTGTCATCAGATAAGATTAGATCTATACATAACTAATGGGGCACCTAGATGGCTCAATGGATAAGAGTACCAGCCCTAGAAACAGAACCTTATTTCAAATCTAGTCTCAGATATTTAGAGGCTGTGTGATCCTGGGCAAGTAACTTAACCCTGTTTGCCTCAGTTTCCTCATCTGTAAAATGAGCTGGAGAAGGAAATGACAAACCATTCTAGTACCTTTGCAAAAAAAAATTAGGGTCATGAAAAGTTAGACATGACTAGTTAATAAAAAAAGCTGCCCTGAAGTACTAAATGCTGTGTCTCTGGCCCAAAAGAGACCACCCCCCCATCTTAAAATTTTTATGGATCTCCTTTAGATCCAAGGGAGCATTGAGGAAGTGGAAGGTGAGGTGCTTCATGACTTGAATGAGCTAACAGTTACTGGGAAAATGGCTTTCAATACATCAATGTGAGGCAGGCTGCAAAATACAGAGGAATGAATGCATATTCTTCCTATATATATATATCACATGGAAGGAAAACTGTGAGAATAAGAGCAACCACCTTGCAATCTTACCCCAAAGATATGGAAGTTGCCTTAAAATAACCCAGTATTTAGGTGTGGTTCCCCTCCTAGGTGATGGCAGAAGGCTTCCCAGACAGACTTATGACCCCCTAAATCCGTTCCCATTACTGTGTAATTGATCTCTTACAGAGTTAATTGGTTCAAGCAGTCTATAAGCTAAACATTTCTACTTCCTGCAAATTTTGCACATATGGCATGTTTCTATTCCTTTCACCATCCTGGTTGCCCTTTTCTAGGCATGTTTCAGCTTATCGATTTCCCTCTTAAAATATCTGCCCAGAAATGGACAAAATATTCCAGATGTGGCTGACCAACTGAACAAATATTGCATTGCTTCCTTGTTCAGGACAGCATATTCACTTCACTATTAATGAAGTCTGATAATACTACTATCATTAATAATAATAGCTGGCACATATAGCAGTGTAAGGCTTGTAGGTAAATTAATATATATTATTTCATTTAGTTTACATTTTAAAACATATTTTCATCTAGAAAACGCTTCACAAATACCATTACATCAGTTCTTCTCAACAGCTCTGTGAAGCAAGTGGTGTTGCACAAGATTATTCCCATTTTGCAGTTGTAGAAACCTTAGTTTCTACCATAATCATATGTCTATTGTTACATAGCTAGTGAGTGTCAAAGGATCAGAGAATTGGAAAGATCCTTATAAAGCATTTGTTCTACCTCTTCACTTTATAGAACACCCAAAAGTTAAATGATTTGTTTGAGATAACACAAGTGATAAAAAATAGAACCCGTATTTGAATAGAAGTCTTCTGACTTTCTTGCCCTAACCACAATATAACCCTGATCCCCAAATTTCAGAGGGCTCTGTGATCTATGGAATGTGTGTAAGATGTCAGTGCAATTTATATATGTTCACATGTGATGTCTAAATACATAAACAGGCAGTAAAGGAAGACATTGATAAATACTTCTGCAATCTTATCTACCCCTCTCCAAGAGAAATTGTGATTCCTGCTTCAAGATAGTAAGAAAAGTTTGGCCACTCTGTTCTTTTCTGACAGATGTATTGGAATAAAATTATATGTAATCACTCTCTTAAATACAGCTGGTCTAGGGGCTTGTCACCTCTGTTAATTTTGTGATTTCTATAAGGATAATGAGACATCAGACAGATGAATAGTTGTGATGTGGAGAAAACTCATTTATACCATCTTTCTTAAAAACTCTCTGAAGATCATGCTACTGTAAGAATAGCACAGCCAACTGCCCTTAAGTGAACCAACTAACTCCAAGTTGGAATGAGCCTGGAAATAACTGTCCGATCTGCCTAGATAGGATCTATTTGGGAGAACACTCATTAATCTCAATACTTCCAACTATTTTCCTCCTACCTCTTTCACACCAAATGTGTTCCTATCCTGCTCTTTTAATATAATAAATCAGTTTTCAATCCAGTTCATTTCCTTGATTCCTCAGGCAGCTTCTGAGACTCTTTAGGTCTTGCCACATGACAATGCAAGTAAGTGGTGGAGTAGAAGTTGACTTAAAAAGACCTGAGTTTAAATCTGGTCTCAGATACTTTCTAGTGATGTGATCTTGAGCAAATCACTTAACTTTGTTTTCAGTTTCCTTATCTATAAAAAGTCAAACTGCTGCAGACAACACAACGCCATTGGACTGATCATATTGTTTGAATGCCAAATATACACTTTCCAGAAAGGCATTTTATGAAGAACGCAGCCAGTGCAAGAGCTCACAAGGTGGTCAGAAAAAACAATACAAGGTCACTCTCAGGGACTTTAGAATTTACTATATGACATGGGAAATGTTGGTACAGGACCATCCAACATGACACACCTTCATCGGAGAAGGTGCTCTATGAACAAAGCAGAAGTGAATTTGTTCAAAAGAAATACAATATGTGCAAAATTAGAGAAGCTAGCTCAAATGTTCATAAAGACTATTTGTATCAGACCTGTGGCAGGGAAATCTGAGCTCATATTGGTCCATCAACCACAGAGATACACAGAAACTTAGTTCTAACATAATTGTGTCATTTTGGTCCTCTTACAGCCATTGTGACCTAAAATATGTGGTCTCCAAGCACAGGAAATTATAAAGAAATTAAAGTTGTTCAGGGGTTGCTGCTACTAGAGAATATGAAAACAGGGCAAATATCCCCAGGTATTTTAAAAAAGATAATGGGTGAGGATGGAAAGAGAGAGTAGTGGGGAGGAGGCATCAATCTGGCCTTAGGGAAATACGAAAGAAGTAACAGATATCAGAGGGACAACAGATGCTGGTAACTAAAGAAAAAAGAGAAAAAACAGGCAAAAAAGGTCAGAAAATCAAATATTATGCTTATATGCACTACATCCCTTTCAGCTATACCCAAGTACAAAATATTGTTTTTGTCATAAACTATTCGAATCCACACTTTCAAGCTCTCACCAATGCTTATGTATTCTAGACCAGGCAAGGTGCCACATGAATTCAGCACAAAAGAGAAATAATAACAGAATTGAATCAGGCAGAAAATGTTCCTAGCACTCATACCAAAGAGCTACCAACTCCTATGTTTCCAGGGGAACACTAGTTAACCACCCAACTGAAACTGCTGGCTCCCCATCAGTCTCTCAACATGGCAGAAATAGGTCACACAGATTATTCATGGCCCTGCTTGAAGGTTAGAGTTCAAACTTCCTCTGTTTAATCACTTAATCACTCCTTTTTAATCTCAGGACAACAGTTTAGTAAGGCATCTTCCTTAGCATTGGAATCAGTCCTCAGAAACTAAATAGAAAATCAGGTTTTCAGAATGTGACAGCAATGTCTTAATGTCTTTGTGGGCCTTTTCCTAACACTTCCATCTCAACAATAACTAATGCACTATACTCTAAATGTTGTCTTTCAATCACTCACATTGCAGATTCCCTTTATCCCAGTAGAGTACATATTAGGAAATACTATCATATACAGTATTCGATTCATACATGGTCTTCTGAGAAATGTAGTCTAGAGAATATTCTTTACTAAAAGAGCATCTTTAGGTCCTGAGCATTATGAGAAATAAAGGTCAGTGCTTTACACCTCTCAGATTGGCTAAGTGACAGGAAAAAATAATGATAAATATTTGAGGGGATGTGGGAAAACTGGGACACTAACACGTTGGTTGAGTTGTGAAATGATCCAACTGTTATGGAGAGCAATTTGAAATTATGATCAAAGGGCTATAAAACTATGTATATTCTTTGATCCAGCAGTGTCTCTACTGGGTCTGCATCCCAAAGAAATCATAAAAAAGGGAAAGGACCAACATATGCAAAAATGTTTGTAGCAGCCCTTTTTGTAGTTATAAGGAACTGATAATTAAATGGATGACCATCAGTTGGGTAATGGCTGAATAAGTTATGATCTATGAATGTTATGGAATATTATTTATTGTATTATAAGAAATGGTGATCAGACTGATTTCAGAAAAGCCTGGAAGGACTTACATCAATTGATGCTAAGTGAAGTGAATAGAACTAAGAGAACATTGTACACAGTAACAACAAAATTAAGTGATGATCACCTATGATGTATTTGACTCTTTTCAATAACGAGATAATTCAAGGCAATTCTAATAGACTTGTGATGGAAAAGGCCATCTGCATGCATGGAGAGAATGATGAGGAATGAATGTAGATTGAAGTATAATGTTTTCACTTTTGTTTTATCTATTTGTTTACTTCTTTCTTTTTTTTTTCTTTCTGATGTTTTTCCCTTTGGATCTGATTTTCCTCGTGCAGCATGATGAATATGGAAACATGTTTAGAAGAATTGCACATGTTTAACCTAAAAGAAAAATAAAAAGAAATAGAGGTCAGGATTACTCCTTTACATCTGTGTAAATTGTTTTTATTTGTTTGTTTGTTTGTTTGTTTTGGGGGGAGGGAAGCACCTACTTAGAATTCCTTAATATTTGGATAAATAATTAATTGATGATTGTGCATTTTTTCAACATCTACCACATGCAAGTTATTATGTTAAACCTTGTGTGGGATACAAATAAGCATCAATTTTACCCCCACTTTGTAAGAACTTAGACTCTCTACAGGGAGACAGACAGAAATAGCCAAATGTGTAAGATTTGAATAACAATTTAAGACTAGGTTTAAAAAAAAGTGACACAAGACAATGCAGGATGAATTGCCAAGTCAATAGAAATGACATGATTCAACCAGTTAAGACCGTCCAACCAGTTTGTGTGTCTGTGTTCAAATTTCACTGTTGCCATGGAGGAAAAGAAAAGATTAGATCAATGTTTCAGCAACAGAACAGCACTTTTGAAAACAATGGCTAAGCTGATGTCTTTGCAATATCTTTGTAATATTTTCTTGATTCAATTTACCTGTCTACCAGTTGCAGACAGCTTTGAATATCTGATGACAAATCTGAGTTAGGAATTCATACTCCTTCAAAAATGATCTGTCAATATTCTGTCTTTTTCTTCCTTTTAGGATGAGGAGTGTGTTTGTGTGTGTTCCCCATGCAGGCAGCACATACGTTAATGCCTGTCTAGCTATACTTAATGAGCAAGGTGGGGAAATGAGGAACAAGGAAGAAGGGTTTCTTAGTGTTTTGACTCCCAAGTCTTCAAAGTGGAAAAGAGACTTCAGATCATGTGTCTGGATGTTTGGAATGAAGCTGGGAGAGAGAGACAGCAGTCCCTCAGGCTTTTCAGACTAAGTTCAGTCTTTGATATTTGTGCTATATGTGAGTTACCCCTAGTTGTTGTAAATGTCAAGATTAAAAAGGGTACCACTGCTTTTGAGACAACATGCTACAGTGGGGAAAACACTGGCTTTGGGGTCAGAATTTTTTTTTTTGTTCAGTAATTTCAGTTGTGTCTGACTCTAAGTGAGCTCATTCATGACAAAGATATTGGAGTGGTTTGCCATTTCCTTCTCCAGCTCATTTTACAAAGGAGAATGAAGTGACCTGCACAGAGTCACATAGCCATTAAGTGTCTGGGGCCAGATTTGAACTCAGGAAGTTAAGTCTTCTCAACTCCAAGCCCAATAATATTCATTGCACCACCTACTTGCCCCTGAAGTTTCCCCTATTAGAAGGTAAGCTCCTTGAGGGCAAGGACTGTCTTATTTCTTTATATTTCTATCCTAGTGCCTGACATACACAATAAGCATCTGATAAATACTTTAGCATCCATGCATCCATCTATCCATCCATCCATCCATCCATTCATCCATCCATCTATTTATCTATTCATCCATCTAATCTTTCTATCTACCTACCCATCTATTTTGGGCTACAAAACCAGACTTCTTTTCTTGGGGGTTAGTTTTCAATTCTAAATATTCATATTCAAATAAAGATAATTTGTCAGTGATACCAAGATAATGCTATTAATAGCAATATTGAAATAACATTCTTATGTTGAGCTAAACCTAGGCATCACCAATAATCTCAAAACAATTCTACTCACAGTATTTTGGAATATGGAGTTAAATTCATTCATTGTAACTGTATAGTTAAAACAAATTTGAGATGGTCATGAGAAAAATTTTGATGAACTAGCAGATACCAAATTCCCTTCCCTTGGATATTTAAATCAAAATCATTACTAAACACAAAATGAAAGGATACACTACACTATGAAATACATACTTTCATCTTCAGGTGGCAACCATCTGCTATCTCTCACTTGGCCCATCTGTAGAATAATCTGCTTTTTCCTGTCTCTTTAAACTAAGTATGGCTAATTCATGGTTCATTCATTCATTCCCACACTCACTTCCCAATTATTTAGAAGGTAGAGTTATGAAAAAAACACGGCAATCTAGAAAACCTGAAATTTTGTCCCAGTCGAGTTATTTGGCTTTGTTCCTGGACAAAACTAATCTCCCCGAGCTTTTTTATCTATAAAAAGTAAAATTAACAATCCCTTATTACTTGCTATAGAGTTATGGGGATCACTCTCAGCACACCTTATTCTCCATATTACTCTCCTCACTAGTAGCCTAGCTCTGCCCTACTTCTACCCTTTATATTTTATCTTCTCCTTTTAGAATATAAGCTTCATTAAGATAGAAATTGTCTTGGTTGCTTACCATAGCACTTAGCACAGAGCCTGACAAACAATAAATTAATATTTAATAAATCCTTTATCTAATTATAAATTCAATGCTTGATTCTTATTCAGTACATAACAAATACCTATATGCAGGACACTAAACTACAAAAACAAAAATGAAATAATTTCTTTCCTTGGTCAGTCAGACAATAAGCATATCTGAAGTAATTACTATGAGTCAAGTAATGTGTAAAGATAGGGATACAAAGAAAGAAAAAAAGTCCCTGCTCTCGAGGAGTTTACAGTTTAATGGGGCATACCACATGAAAAAAAGTCTGTCCAAATAAAATACATATATGATAAATTAGAAATAATCGCTAGAGCAAATGCTTTAGCACCAAGGGGAATCAAGAAAAACATATTGTAGAGGGTAGAACATCATCTGGGATATAAAAGAAGTTAAGAGGAAGAGATGAATATGGAGAATATTCTTAGCATGAAGAACAGTCAGTGAAGATGCACAGAGTGGAGAAAGAAAATATTTGTGGCAGAAGAGGAAGGAGGCCAGTGTCACAAGCTTTGTTAGGGAAAGGATTTGGAGCAGAGGTGGGATAGGATTAGAAGACTAAAAATTTAGCAGGGTGTCAGGTTGTGAAGAGCTTTGAATGGCAGAAAATTTTGTATTTGTTGTGGGATATGACCAGTTTATTGAGTTATGGATATAGGGGTGAGAATTGAAACTTCAGGAAGATTAATTTAACAATTGAATTGGAAGATGGATGTTAGTAGAGAGAGAACCGAGGCAGAGAGACCAACCAGTAGCTACTGCAATAATCCAAGCAAGTGATAAGAACCTGCATTGGTGGCAGTGTCAGAGGAGAAAGGAAATGGGATTACTATGTGAGAAATTTTAAAATTAACAAACATTGGCAATATATTGGATGTAGTTTTGGGAAGGGGAAGTGAGAATAAAAGTGAAGAATCAGAGATGATGCTTATTTTGTCAGCTGAAGATGGATAAAAGGAAAAAAGTAATATAATAATTTAGGAAATAATAGGGAAATTAAGAATGAGGAGGGTTTGAGGAGAAAGATAATGAGCTCAGTTTGGGATGAATATGTTGAGTTTAAGATGCCAATTGAATATCCGATTTGAGAAGGATAATAAGCAGGAGATGTGTATCTGGGGGTTAAAAGAAAGATAAAGGCTGGATAAATATATGTGAGAATTATCATCTTAGAGATGCCAAATGACCTATAGGAGCTAATGAAGTCACAAGTGAAATCAAGTCACAAGCTGAGAATAATTAAGTCATTTATAGCTGATCATCTTACAATATTGCTGTTACTTTGTACACAATATATTTCACCTTGCATTAGCTAATAGAAATCTTTCCAGGTTTTTCTGAGAGCATCCTACTCATTATTTCATATAGCACAATAGTATTCCATTATAATGATATACTACAATTTGTTCAACCATTGTCTGAAGGATGGGCATAACCTTGATTTCCAATTCTTTGCCAATAGAAAAGAGTTGCTATAAATATTTGCGTGTGTATACATATATGTATATATATATATGTGTGTGTATATATATATAAAATGCACATGCATACACACACACACACACACACACACACACACACATATATATATATATATATATATGTAGGTCCTTTTCTTTTTTTTAATCAGTCCCTCTTCAAAAGTGTTGACTATTCCTTTTCCCAATATGTCCTCCCTTTTATTCCTTCCATCCAAATCTTTTATCCTCTTCCCTCCTATTTTTCTGTAGGGAAGATAGATTTTTATTTCCATTTGAATATATATGTTATTCCCTCTGAGCCAATTTTGATTAAAGTAAGATTGTAAGATTGACTCATTCCACTCTTACTTCCTTTCTTCTTTCCATTCATCATCAAAGTTTTTTCTTAACTCTTTTATGTTAGACAATTTACCCCATTCTTTTTCCTTTCCATTTCTCCTAGTACATTGCTCTCTCAAACCTTGATTTTATTTTAAAATATATCATCCCATAACATTCAACTGACACCTCTCCCTCTATCTACATATGCTCATTCTAACTGCTATAATAAAGAGAAAGTTCTCATGAGTGTTTGCAGACCAGACCCAGATTCTAATCTTTGAATGGCCAGAGCCAAACTGAGTAGGAGAGTCAGGGATCAAACAGAAGTTTAATTTCAGAGTTAGAAAAATGCTTACAAGTAGAAACCCCTACTTCTGCTGTGAAGGAAGACCTATCACGCTGGGGCAAAGACAAAGCTTATATGCATAGAAACATTGCAAGTGGGCTAGACCACAGTGCAATCATTCTTAGGTCTTGAGTAGCAGATCCCACAGCAGACTCATGCATGGACAATGGAGGCATTTCAAGGTCCTGTAGGAACAGTCTCCAAGTGGAGAACCATAGTTAGCATAGTGGGCAAGGAATGAAGTACCTGGTTGAGTTCAGTTGGCAAGAAAGGAATTGTGAGCATGTAAAGAGATTAGATGAATGGCTCTCAGGTCCCTGGGAAATAGCTGAAGCTCCAACTAATCTAAACAGTTATTGGTCAATATGAAAATCATAAATCCCTCAGTGAATGCTGGGTGCTTGTCAAAGCAACACACTTTGCCAAAGGGTGAGATTATCCAGAGTGCTTAGGGTATAGCCTATTTGTTGGGATTTACCTCTGAAAACAGGATGTCTCCAAATATCTTGATATGAATTACAAGTATTATCTTCCCATATAGGAATATAAATTTAACCTCATTAAGTCCTTCATGATTTCTCTTTCCTGTTTACCTTTTTATGCTTTTCTTGAATCTTGCATTTGAAAGGCAAATTTTCTTTTAGAATATCAGGGAAGTTTTCCTTCATAACCTTTTGAAAGATGATTATCTAGAAACTTTTTTGATTGTGGCTTTCAGGAAGTCCAATAATGTTTAAATTATCTCTCCTGGATCTATTTTCCCAGTCAGTTATTTTTCCAGTGAGATAGTTCACAGAGTCTTCTACCTTTTCAATCTTATTTTTGTCTTATTGTTTCTTGGATTCTCAAAAAAGTCATTAGCTTTCATTTGATCAATTATATTTTTAAAGGAGTTTCTTTCTTCAGTGAATTTTTGTGCCTCTTTTCCCATTTAGCACTTCTGATTTATATGATATTCTTCTCATTACTTTTTTGTACTCTTACCATTTGTCCTAGCCTGGTTTTTAAGGTATTTTTTTCACTGATTTTTTTGCATGTCTCCTTTACCAAGTTGTTGACTCTTTTTTCATGCTTTTCGTGTCATTTCTCTTCTCAATTTTTCCTCTATTTTTTAAAATTGATTTTCAAAATTTTTATGAGCTCTTCCATGACCTGAGACCAATTCATATTTTTCTTGGAGGCTTTAAATGTAGGAAATTTGGCTTTGAGGTCTTCTAAGTGTGTCTTGATCTTCCTTGTCACCATAGTCACTTTATATAATCAGAATAATGTCCTGTTTGTTTATTTTTCCCGGTCTATTTCTTAACTTTTAACTCTTTGCTAAAGTGGGACTCTGCTTCCAGATTGGAGGGTGAACTGTCTGAAGCTGCTGTTTTCAGAGATACTTCTAAGGACCTTTCCAAGGTGTATGATCTAAGGAGAGGTGTGTTAATTTCTCTCTGCTCTGTGAGTTCCCAAAAGCACTCTTTTATTCTCTGTAACTATATAAGGGCCCCCACTCCACCACAGCCCCAAACCCTGATGTTCTAGTATTCCTCCTCTCCCTGGGACTACCATCCAGGACTGAAACTTGGATGTGAGTATGGACTCTAATCTCCTTCTGACCACTTGTTCAAATCCCTTGCTGCCTGTGGGCTGAAAACTCCAGAAGTTACTGCTGCCAGGACTTATTAAGTAGATTCCAGTGCCTGCTCCTGGTTTTCTGGAACTGGTTCTGTGCTAGCATAACCTGCACTGGAATGTGCTCCACTCTCACACCGGTTTACTCACTTTGTTGTTACTGACATCCTAAGTTCTCTTTGGCTAGAAAATTATTTCATCCTGTTCTTTTGTGGATTCTGTTGCTCCAGGAATTGTTTTACAGCATTATTTAAAAGTGTTCAGAGTGGGTTAGGGGAAAACTCCAGTGGGTCACTTCCTTTTCTCTGCCATCTAAAACTCTAACCCCATAAAAATGAGGATTTTTAAAAGCAATTAAGAATCATTGGTAAATTAGAGAAAGCAGCATCAACTGAATGAAAAAGTTAGAAATGAGATTGTAGAGCATTTGGAGAGTGAGAGGAAAGGAAATGGATATGTCAGTTATATATTGTCTTCTTAAGAAGTTTAGCCACAAAGGAAGAAGAGATATATGGCAATAGTTAGTGAAGCTGAATGAATTCATGTGAGACGTTTTTGAGGATGCTCATGTTTGTCAGCAGTATAAAAGCAGCCAGCAGACAAAAAGAAAATGAAGATAAGGTAAAGAGTTGGGATAAACAGAAGAAGAACCATGGAGATTGAATGTGGATCCCAACATAATATTTTCACCTTTTTCATTGTTATTGTTGCCTGCTTGCTTTTTTTTCTTTCTCATCTTTTCCTTTTGATTTTTCTTGTGCAGCATGATAAATGTGGAAATATGCTTAGAAGAATTGCTCATGTTTAACAAAAATTGGATAACTTGATGTCTGGAGCAGGGAGGTGGATGCAGGGAGAAAAAAATTTGGAACACAAGATTTTGCAACACACTTTGAAAACTATCTTTGCATATGTTCTGAAAATAAAAAAAATAATTATTAAATTTTTAAAAGACTTGAGATGATGGAGAAATCAATCAGGTATAGAATGCAGGCTGGAACATGGGTGTATTTAGAAGATTTTGCCTTGGCAAGGAGAAGGATCATGTCTTTGTGTAAGACAAAAGTAATGAGGAGATAATGGGAGGAAAGCATGTAGGAGATGTGGAGGAAGAATAGAAAAGAGGGAGTTCTCAGTGAATCATCTCATTTTTTTTTTTTTGCTTTTTGCTGAGGCAATTGGGATGAAGTGACTTGCCCAGGGTCACACAGTTAGGGAATGTTAAGTGTCTGAGGCCAGATTTGAACTCAGATCCTCCTGACTTCAGGGCTGGTGCTCTATCCACTGCGCCACCTAGCTGCCCCCGAATCATCTCATTTTTAAAGTAAAAGATGAAGCAAGGTTTAAAAGTTTAGTTTAAAAGGGAAGAAGGAAAGACATGGGAGGTTTTAATTGAGATAAAAAGATTGAGAAGAGCTACTGGGATGAAGCGGAAAGTTAATTAGGGAGATATAAAAGATCTCTATATGTGTGTGTGTGTGTTTGTGTACAAGCATATATACATATGTCTATATATATGCAAATATATGCATATATGTGTGTATCATTCAAGATAAGATGCCCAGACCTTATGCAGTGAGAATGAAGTGACAGGTGATAGAATCATCCAAAGGCTAAAACTTTGAAGGCAATACTGGCAATATGACAAGCAGCAAGGGACCCAAGAAAAAGAGATAATATGTATTGTTCTGTAAGAAACGACCAACAGGATGATTTCAGAGAGGGCTAGAGAGACTTGCATGAACTGATGCTGAGTGAAATGAGCAGAACCAGGAGATCATTGTACACAGCAACAACAATACTATATGATGATCAATTCTGATGGATGTGGCTCTCTTCAACAATGAGATGATTCAGATCAATTCCAGTTGTTCAGTGATGAAGGAAGCTATCTACACCCAGAGAGAGGACCGTGGGAAGTGAGTGTGGACTACAACATAGCATTTTCACTCTTTCTGTTGTTGTTTGCTTGCATTTTATTTTCTTTTTCAGGTTTTTTTTTCCTTCTTGATCTAATTTTTCTTGTGCAGCAAAATAACTGTATAAATGTGTGTATATATATATATGTACACACACACACACACACACACATATATATATATGTTGGGTTTGTCATATATTTTAACATAGTTAACATGTATTGGACTACGTGCCATGTAGGGGAGGGGGTGGGAGGAAGGAGGGGAAAATTTAGAACAGAAGGTTTTACAAAAGTCAACGTTGAAAAATTACCCATGCAATAACAAAATTAATAAAAACCATATGATTATCTCCATAGATGCAGAAAAAGCCTTTGATAAAATCCAACACCCATTCCTATTAAAAACACTGGAGAGTATAGGAATAAATGGGCTTTTCCTTAAAATGATAAGTAGTATCTACTTAAAACCTTCAGCAAGCATCATATGTAATGGAGTCAAACTAGAACCATTCCCAATAAGATCAGGAGTGAAACAAGGCTGCCCACTGTCACCATTACTATTTAATATTGTATTAGAAATGTTAGCTTTAGCAATAAGAGAAGAAAAAGAGATAAAAGGAATCAGAGTAGGTAGTGAAGAAACCAAATTATCACTCTTTGCAGATGACATGATGGTATACTTAGAGAACCCTAGAGACTCAACTAAAAAACTACTAGAAAAAATTCACAACTTTAGCAAAGTGGCAGGATACAAAATAAATCCACATAAATCATCAGCATTTTTATATATTACCAATAAAGTTCAGCAGCAAGAGATACAAAAAGAAATTCCATTCAAAATAACTGTTGATAGTATAAAATATTTGGGAATTTATCTGCCAAGGGATAGTCAGGAACTATATGAACTAAATTACAAAACACTTTCCACACAAATCAAATCAGACCTAGTCAATTGGAAAAACTTAAAATGCTCATGGGTAGGCCAAGCAAATATAATAAAAATGACAATACTACCCAAACTAATTTACTTATTTAGTGCCATACCAATCAAACTCCCAAGAAATCATCTTACAGATCTAGAAAAAATAGTAGCAAAGTTCATTAGGAAAAACAAAAGGTCAAGAATTTCAAGGGGATTAATGAAAAAAAAGGCTGACGATGGTGGACTTGCTGTACCAGATCTAAAACTATATTATAAAGCAGCGGTCATCAAAACCATTTGGTACTGGCTAAGAAATAGAGTAGTCGATCAGTGGAATAGGATAGAATCACAAGACAAACTAGGCAATAACTATAGCAATTTGGTTTTTGATAAACCCAAAGACCCCAGCTTTTGGGATAAGTATTCACTATTTGACAAAAACTGCTGGGAAAACTGGAAACTAGTGTGGAAGAAATTAGGGCTTGACCCACATCTAACACCACATACCAAGATAAGATCTAAATGGGTTCATGATCTGGATATAAAGAGTGATACTATAAGTAAATTAGAGGAATGTAATATAGTTTACCTCTCAGACCTATGGAGATGGAATAAATTTATGTCCAAAGAAGAACTGGAACTCTTAATTGAAAACCAGATAGATAACTTTGACTATATTAACTTAAAAAGTTTTTGTACAAACAAAATCAATGCAGACAAGATTAGGAGGGAAGCAATAAATTGGGAAATCATCTTTACATTTAAGGGTTCTGATAAAGGTCTCATCTCTAAAATATATAGAGAATTGTCTCATATTTATAAAAATTCAAGCCATTCTCCAATCAATAAATGGTCAAAGGATATGAACAGACAATTTTCAGAGGATGAAATTAAAACTATTTATAGTCATATGAAAAGGTGCTCCAAATCACTATTGATCAGAGAAATGCAAATCAAGACAACCCTGAGATACCACTTCACACCTGTCAGATTGGCTAAAATGACAGGAAAAGTTAATGATGAATGTCGGAGGGGATATGGGAGGGCTGGGACGCTGATGCATTGTTGGTGGAGCTGTGAACGGATACAGCCATTCTGGAGAACATTTTGGAGCTATGCTCAAAAAGTTATCAAACTGTGCATACCCTTTGACCCAGCAGCATTTCTATTGGGCTTATATCCCAAAGAAATCATAAAGGAAGGAAAAGGCCCCACATGTGCAAGAATGTTTGTGGCAGCCCTTTTTGTGGTGGCTAGAAACTGGAAATTGAATAGATGCCCTTCAATTGGAGAATGGCTGAATAAATTATGGTATATGAATATTATGGAATATTATTGTTCTGTGAGAAATGACCAGCAAGATGATTTCAGAGAGGCCTGGAGAGACTTACATGAACTGATGCTGAGTGAAATGAGCAGAACCAGGAGATCATTATACACGGCAACAACAGTACTATATGACGATCAATTCTGATGGACATGGCTCTCTTCAACAATGAAATGTTTCAAACCACCTCCAATTGTTCACTGAAGAAAGCCATATACACCCAGAGAGAGGGATGTGAAATGTGGACCACAACATATCATTCTCATACTCCTTGATTGATGTTTGCTTACATTGTGTTTCCTTTATCTGATATATCGTTTGTGTAGACAAGATTTTTCTTGCACAACAATGACAAGTATGGAAATATGTATACATATATTCGATTTACCAATATTTTAACATAATTAACATGTAGTGGATATCCTGCCATCTAGGGGAGGGGTGGGAGTTGGGGGAAAAATTTGTAACAGAAAGCTATGTAAGGGTTATTGTTGAAGAATTACCCACACATATGTTATGCAAATAAAATTAAAAAAAAAGAAAATTAAAAAAAAGAAAAATTACCCATGCATATGTTTTGTAAATAAAAAACTTTAATAAAATTTTTAAAAAGAAAAAAAAGAAAAGGAGATCATATGGAATTGAACCATTTCACCAAGTGTCAAGATGGGGCAGTGGAGAAACTGTAACTATTGCAAGAGTGATAACCTGGAAAAGAACTGAGAGGTCAAGGGATTGGAGGCTAAAATGATGCCGAAGTACAGGATTTGGAGTAGTAAGGCAGAGGGAGAGATGCAATGACAATAGATTTTTGGTCAGATAAGGAATTTAGAGTCAATGAACATGAAAGTGGTAAATTTGTAGTGATGGTAAGATAAAAATTATGACCATTTTTCTGTGTGAATAAGGTAAGGTCATATGAAATGAGTAAGTTAAAGAAATGTGAAATTAGGGTCTTCAAGAGAATATGTTGAAGCCTCCTTGTATGAAGGCAAGAGTTAAAGAGAAGAGAAAACGAATCAAGCACTAAATTCATTGAAAAAACATCCTGGAGGTCAGTAAACAATAACTACTAGAATTTTGACTGGGTAGTTAACCTGGATTGAATGAATTTCAAAGGAGACAAAATTACTGAGTGATTTTGATGGAGAGAGAACCTGGCCATAGAGAGCAAGAAATATTATAACTCCTCCACCTCAACTAATTTGTTGGGAATAGAGGGTGAATCAGTGAAAATGCAACCAGTGCTGGAAAAGGAAAGTAGAGAAGCTGTCATTCCAAGGAAGTAAGAACTTAGTGAGAGAAAGAAGGTCAAAGGAGTAGGAAAGGAAAAGACTTAAGAAGAAAGAAAATTACCTATGGAATAAGCATTCCAGAGGGC
>JAJPUD010000621.1:0-69151 GCA_023553655.1 Myrmecobius fasciatus | reverse complement strand
CCTCGGTATTTGAATTGTTTCTTTCTAGCTGCTAGCAGAATCTGTTCCTTGGTGCTATAGTCCTGAAATTTAGCCACGATATTCCTTGGGGTCTTAATTTTGGGGTCTCTTTCAGGAGGTGATCGGTGAATTCTTTCAATGGTGATTTTGCCCTTTGATTCTACAATCTCAGGGCAGTTTTCTTTCAGGATTTCCTGGAAGATAGTGTTTAGAGTCTTTTTTTCATCATGGCTTTCAGGAAGTCCAATAATCCTTAGATTGTCTCTCCTAGATCTATTTTCCAAGTCAGTTGTTTTTCCTAGGAGATATTTCATATTTTCTTCTAATTTTTCATTTTTTTGTTTTTGTTTGACTGATTCTTCAAGTCTTAGTGAGTCATTCACTTGCATTTGTTCAATTCTTATTTTTAAAGTGTTGTTTTCTTCAGTTACCTTTTTAAGTTCCTTTTGTAACTGGCCAATTTGTTCATTGCACTCTTTTTCCACTTCACTAATTTTATTTTTTAATAAATTGGTGTCTTTTTCATATCTCTTTTGCAGGGCATCATATCCTTCTTGCACTGATTTCAGTTTATTTTCCCATTTATCCTCCAGCTCTCTTTTGAGGTTCTTTATGCAGTCTCCAGAAAGGCCTTTTGAAAAGGGGACCAGTGATGGTCCTGGCTGATGTTCTCTGGATTTTTGTCTAAAGGAACCTCTGGCTCTGGGGTCGTTTCTTTGCCTTGATAAAAGCTGTCTATGGTGAGAGCTCTCTTTTGCTTCTTCATCATATTTTTTTTTTTTAGACAGTGTGGATATCTCTTTAAGGTAGGGGAAAAAAAAAGCGGCGGCTGCAAAAAGCTTTGCCCTGGGGCACTTTGGCGAGTTGACTTAAGGTGCTGGGCCGGTGGGGGCTAGGACTAAGTCCGAATTACTCCTTAAACAAGGCAAGTCTGCCAGAACACCTGCCCCCAATCAGGGCAGAGTGTCCTGAGTGCCTCAGATAAACTCCAGGTGTTTGGAATTTGGAGTTTGGAGTTTGAAATTTCTTCCAAGATGAGCTGAGCTGAGTCCCACCCTCACTTCCGGTCTGAGGCAGTTGTCGTCTATTTATCTCTCTGTCCGAGTCCGACTAACCTGATATGAAGTTATCCAGAGAGCTGTGCCCAAATATTTCTGAGTTCGTTGACTTGAAGATCAGTTCGGAGGCTTATTTTATTGTTGATTTGAGAGAAGATCGGAGGAGAGGTAGAAAGTCACCTTTTCATTCCGCCATCTTGGCCCCAACCAGCATTTATTATGCACCTACTATATACTAGACATGACACTAAATACAAAAAAAATTAGATACTGTGATGACACTGTGATTTATTCAATGTGCTTACTGTTCTCATGATTGAAAATCATATTCCCTTTACGTTTTCTCATCCTGAGTGATTCTTATCCAGGATGTTTCATAAATATCACACCCACCAAAGGACCACCCAATACTGTAATCAATATTAAATGATCACCTGAACCAGGACAGATCTCTCAACTCCACATATTTACTCAAGCAAGACCCTGAAGTTTACAAAATAATAATCAAGAAATACAGTAAGAAACCATAGTAGGTAAATTATTTCACCCCAGAACTGCACAAAAAGTTAACTGCTTCTCTCCTTCCCTGACCTCAAACAAAGCTAGCGCCAGGACAGAACAGCCTTCTAGGTACACCAGAGAATTCCAGATACACCAGAATACCTGTGGGGAAGAGGGAAAAGGGAACAAACATTTATTAAGTACCTATTATTTGCCAGGTACTATGCTCAGCACATTACAAATAGTATCTCATTTGACCCAATTATTATGCTATTATTATCCCTATTTTAAAGCTGTGGAAATTATGGTAGGTAGAAGTTAAGTGACTAACCCTGAGTTACTATATAGCTCTAAAATGTGTGAAGCTGTAATGGAACTCAGCAAAGTGTGTCTTCCTGATTCTAGATTTAATGCTCTAGCCATCAAACTACCAAGGTAATACAAGGTTCTGTCTAGTGGAAGCAAGAGAGAAGGGCTCCCCAGAGAAACTTCAAGAATAGTCAGAAAGCCCCAGAGTGGAGACTTAGAAGTCTTAAGGGGCAAGAAGAAACATCAGAAAGTAAGGTGCTCTTCACTCTATGACAGTCCAGGTCCAGAACTCTGAGATCTTAATATTCTGCCCTGAAATATTAAAAAAGTGCCTGAAGGTTCAGGATCCTGAAATTCAAAGATTCATTGAAATAGGGCTAACCCTAGAAAGCAGAGGTCAGCTCAAGTATACAAGAGACCCATGACAACATCAAACAGAATCTGAGGAGCAGAACCTAGCCATAGCACTGAAACTAAAGCCACAGAGATAAATATGATTACCAACAATATACAATCTAACCCTGCTTCCATTTCTTCTCCATTTATTTGCCAGGAAATATGCAACCAGTTGTCATGATATTGTTGTGTTTTGTTTTGTTTTGCTTTTTTTAATGTTAAGCTTTAAGACAGCTTTTACATTCTCCTATTTCATCCTCATCAAGAAGCTTCTTCATTATCTGTCATCAGGCTGGTATCATCTGCATATCTGAGATTGTTGATGTTTTTCCTGGCAACCTTAATTCCAGTAAATGAGTCATCTAGCCTGGCATTTCACATTATACATCCTTCATATAAGTTAAATAAATATGGTAATAATATAAAGCCTTGTTGTGCTCCTTTCTGAATCTTAAACCAGCATAAAATATCATATATCAAAAATGGAAAGCCTGGAAAACAGCTAAAAGAAAGATAATTTAAAAACTAATTGGATTTCCTAAAAGACATGTGTGTGTATTTTTAAATAGAGATAAAAATTTGGAAAATATATTTTTAAAAATAACACATAACTACCCAGATCTCTTAGAAGGCAAAGTCAAGATAAACAGAATCCACCAAATCCCTTTCAAATGAAATTCCAAAAAAAAAGTTCCTGTAATATCATAGCCAAAAGCCAGAGTTAACACATTAAATTAAAAATGCTAGAAATATCCAGAAAAAAAAGCAGTTCACATAGTATAAAACCACTAGAGATCTTGGAATACAATTTTTAAAAGGCAAAATTATAGGCTTACAATCAAAAATAATTTACCATGGAAAAAATGAATCTTTGATGGAATAAATACCTTTAAAGATTAAGGAATTCTGTCTAAGGAAACATATTAAAGTAGGAATTTTAAAATAGAAAAAAAAGAGTTCAGAGAAATCTAGAAAGACAGATTTATTTGGGCAGCTTGAAAGAGCTACATGCTGATATTGGGGTAAATGCTAGTTGCAGAGGAACAAATGAGATTTTAAGAGGAAAAAATAAAAGGGTAAAAGAATGGACATAGTAGTATAGAAAGAAGAAAGATGGAGAGGAAACTTGATTTTCTCATAATTGGGATACATGGGAAGATATATAAATATGAAAGAAGGGGTGGGTGAAGTATGCATCAGATGAACCTTGCTCCTATCTAAAATTAACAAAGAAGTACTAAACACACACACACAAATATATGCATATTTTGGTATAGAAATAGATCAAACAGATGGAGATTGGAAGGAAGTGATAAAATGTTATTGGAGAAGGAATACTCACAAGCCAGAAAAAATTTCCTAATATTGAAAAGGGGATTGGGGATAGGAGGGGAATAGATTAGAACAAAAGAGTGTCTTAGATTGCTTCTTAGACTATTAAAGAATGATTGAACAAATTGTGATATGTGAATGTGATGGAATATTTCCATGTCATAAGCCACAATGCATCAGACAATTTCAGAGAATCCTAGGCAGTATGAGCTAATATGGAGTGAGCAGTAAGAAGCAACAGAGCAATTAACATAAGGACAATGACACTATAAAAGTGCTTCTGCAAGTCATAGGCTAAGCTGCAAGTACCCTATGAACTGTATTTCTTCCCAGATTGTGAAGACAGCTAACCCAATATAAGGAGAGGATGGTAGAGTTTATGTTCCTGTGCAGTGGTAATTTTAAGTGTCTCAGGAGAGGGAGAGGAGAGAGAAGAGACAAGAGGGAACTAATGGAGTCCTTCTCCCATCTTCCTCCTCCCAATAAGAAACATGGAACAGCAGAGAGACTTTGGTGACTCATGGTAACAATACTTGTAGTCACCTTCTTCCAACCCAAACCTCCAGAAAATACCATGAGAGGCACCTGCTAAACAAATAATGCAGAGGTATACAATTGGTGTGGGGGGCGAAGGTGTGTGTATTTAACATATATATTTCTGATACTCAGGTACTCAGCTGAAGTGCTAAAAGCAAAAAGAACTAATAGTCTTTATTGCATCTCTTGCCTTACTTTATCTAGGCACAATTGGAACCCATTTCTGATTGTGCCCTTTTTTTATTCAGGTCTAATTTTTCATAAACACACTGTCCTTATTTTTCCAAGTTGTACATTTTTTGTTCATGAGGATGTGCGATAACTCTGAAAGACATACTGAAGAGTTATTTTCCTAGAGGAGGACTGGAATCTCAACTCTCTTAGATCATCTTAGAAAAATCTTAGTTCTCTAACTTTGGGCATAGTCAAAAATTATTTCATAATTTGATGACTAGGTAGCACAGCAAATAAAGTGCCAGGACTGGAGTCAGGAAGATACCTTCCTAAGTTAAAATATGGCCTCAGAAACTTTTTAGATATGTGACCCTGAACAAGTCACTTAAACCTGTTTTCCTATTTCTTCATCTGCAAAATGAGCCACAAAATGCATTGTTAAACTACTTCAGTATCTTTGACAAAAAAAAAACCTTTAATGGGTTATGAAGAGTTGACTGAACAACAATTTTATAACTAAGCTTCCAATGGCAGAATAATTATGAAATTGGACTATTTTTAAATTGCCTTATCAATAAATTAGGGTTACAATTGAATTAGGGTTACAATTATAAAGAAAAACACTTTTTAAAGACTGAATGACTCTGATAAATCAAACATATCCTTTGATGATCTAAAATAAAGCATGTTACTTACAACCTCCTAACAGACAAGTAATGAACACAAGGCACAGGAATACACATTTTTGGACACGGTCACTGTGGCGATATTTTGTTTGACAGTTGACTGTGTTTATTTGTTTAAAGGACTTTTTATTAATTAATGAGTTTAGGGGAATAATGGGGTTGATGAGGGAGTTGTTATAGAGAAGCCAAAAAGGGGGGGAGCTATTTTAACAGGTTTTAAGATGCATAGAAGAGAACAAAAGGAAGTTCAAATGATATATATGTGTATACACACACATATATATGTATATATTTTTATACATACATATATATCCATTTAAATCAAACAATATGAATTGGAGAGTTACAGTTTTTTATAGCATCCTGTCTTTGTTTTATATCATAGGTATGCAAATACTACTATTTTGGTGTTGTGGTTGAGAATAAGACATTTTCATTAATAAAATAAGGGTTTTTCAAAAGTTCTTTCTCATTAGGTAGTTAACATACCATTTTATAGTGAATATGAGGCTTTATTGCTACACTGGGAAAGGGCCAGGATTAGGCTATCCTTGTCTCCTTACCTTACAGAAAAGCTTATTGTGATAGTCTCCCCATATTTTGCTCAAGCCTATTATGTCAATGATCAGTTTCCAGGAGGAGCTCATTGCCCCTCAGGAGATATGAGGAAGAAAGTGGCTCCTTTCCCATTGGACAAGAGAGCCTCCAAAGAGTAAGGAGAAAATCATTGAAAAAAGATCAAGATTGTCCTCAGAATGAAAGGACAAAGGTCCATAGGATTGCAGGTTAAAAGCTAGAAGGTCATTTTAGTTCAACCCCTTTGTACAAATGAGGTTGCTTGCTATGAAGAAAATCAAGAAACTATGAATTATTACTGAAGTACTTTAATATTCAGCAGTTTCAACTAGCATGTCATCCTGTCTTCTTCAAGCTAAACTATAAAATCCTTAATAATATAACTGTGATTTCTTTCTACTTTGTAGTCACAGAAGCTCACCAAGAAGCCTAGAATTGGCAAAATACGACTTCATTTTTAAGTCAATCCATGACTACAGCTGGCTATGGAGAATAACTTATAGCTCACTTACTCTACAAAAACAACTTAGTGATGCTATTTTTAAAGGCATCATATTTGTGTTTTCAATCCCAGTTGGACATCAATAAAACTAGAATTTTAAAAAGTAAATCTCTATATTTAACTTTTGATTCTTCTTTTAAAAAGAAAAACAGGAGATGTTGAGAAGAAAAGAGAAAATGTCCCTTTCTTTTTTAAAATAAAATTTTATTGCTATCTTTTGTTTTAACATCAACTATTTTCTCCCTATAACCCAGTATTTTCCCTTTTCCCCTTCCGGAAAACTATCTCATATAATAAATTACATTTTTTATAGAAGCGAGAAAAAAGAAAGAAAAATTAGCAAAACTAATCAAATCATTTTAAAATTTTGATATATACATATATATGTATATGCATGCCCAACTATATACATATATATACACACAGGTGTATGTGTGTGTCTACATGAAGTATTTCCTATCCATAAACCTCTACTTATATCTCTTTTTTTGAAGACTATACTTGTTCTTTTTAATTTTGCAGTATTTACTTCATTATTTTGGGAGCTACTGTTCTTTCCATTTACATTGTTATATTCATTGTGAATATTTTCCCTCCCTTTTTTATGAAGAGGGAGATTAAGAGAATAAAAAATTGGTATACCTTGAGATTCAACTGATCTGTTAGTTGTACTGAACTGCTAATTCTTTTTTTATTCTTTGTTACAAGGAAAGTCTCTCTGAAGGAGAATAAAGAAGGATATATTTAGAAATGGTGGTGATGTGAACAATACATTGCTTTAAAAGAAATGCAAATCACTGCAAACCACTTCATACTGGTGTGTTTTGTTCAGATAAAATTTTTCTGAAGGTATGTATCTAATGTACACATGAAACTGAAATACAAGACAGATATGCATCTGTTTTAAGTAGCCCTGGTTGGTTTCCCTACAAGGGAGCAAAGAGTCTGTTCTTGATATTTGGTTGGTCCAGGGGACTAGGACATTACTTCCTTGTTAACTCAGGTATAAAAAGCCTAGACTAATGGGGAGCTGCTGCTCTTGAGGTCTGATGAAATTTCTGCTGGCCTGAAGGACTTCTCTCTGACCTACAGATGCTGCCTTAGTGAATTTAGTGGTGGAGGGGAGCAGTGTCTATTTTAATTATTAATTGTATTTGTTTTAATCTCTTATTGAATGGAAATTTATTTTTCTGAGTTTCATGATCTATGAGTATTTTACTTTGTTCCAATCTCAGGCTTGCATCATTAAACTACCAAAGGTAGAACTGGCCAGAACTTCTGCTTTGCTATTTGAGAAAATCTTACTTTTTAATATTAAAATCTAAAAATTAATTCATATATTTATTTTACAGCAATAAATTTGTAGTTGGATTTTTATGGTAATACCTTTTCTTAATCTCATTGGATCAGACTGACATGAGTACCCACAGCCTAGTCACTCTTAGGTCCCAAGAATTAAAGGCAAAAAGAAGGCAGAAAAATTGGACAAAGAGAAGTTATGATCTGTTAGGGGTAACTAGGTGGTACACAAGATAATGTCAAGCTGAAGTCAGGAAAACTCATCTTATCAAGTTCAAATTAAGCTTCAGATATTGTATGACTCTTGGACAAGTCACTTAATCCTATTTGCCTCAGTTTCCTCATTTGTAAAATGCACTGGAAAAGGAAATGACAAACTACTCCAGTATCTTTGCCAAGAAAGCCCCAAATGGGGTCATAGAGTCAGAAATCCCTGAAAAAGGACATGTAGTCTGTCAGTCATTAACATTAAGTGACTGATGTGCTAAGCATTAGGGATACAAAAAAGGAAGAAATGTGATCTCTTCTCTCAAAGAATTCACAATCTAAATGTGCAGACAGCATGGAAATAACTCCGACCAGAAAAAGGACTAGCATTAAAGGGCATATTTTACCTGGGATTTGAAGGTCAAAGAAGGCAAGGATTGAAGATGATGAAGGAGAGAAGTCTGTGGAAACTAGTAAGATCACTAAGGGAAATGGGATAGAAGGTACAATGCTCAGGACTGAGCTCTAGGTGACTCTGAACTCAATGACTTGAATAAAGCTTTCCAAAGGAGATGGAGAAGTAGTAGAATGGCTAGATGAATCAGAAACCCAGGAAGAAGAGAATATTAAGGAGCAGAGAGTGATCAATGATGTCAAAAGATGCAAGGAGGTTGAGAAAGATGAAGACTGATAAAAGATCATTAGATCTGTCCATTAAGGGATCCTCAGTAAAATTAGAGGTGGCAGTTTGGGTTAAATAGAAACCAAATTTCAGAATATTTAGAAGAGAGTGAGAGGAAAAATAGCTGAAACATCAATGATAGATGACCTTTTCAAGGAGTTTAACCACAAAAGGGAGGAGAGATGTGAGATGATAGTTAGTGGGTATAAATGTCTCTTGGAGGATATTTGTACACAAAAGCCAAAAAGAATCAGAAGGCATCTATCCTGATTCATACTTTGCTTACAAAAAGGAGACTCTCTTTTATATTTTTATACTAACTCGCATAAATACCTAGAAAGTAATATGATTCAATGATTCCAATATTTATGAAACTGATAGAGTGTTATACTTGGAGTCAGGATTCCAAATTCTAATGCAGACATTTGCTTGCAGTATAACAGAAATCTCTCTCAGGCCTCATCATCAGTAAAAGGTAGAAAATAAAAATATCTACCTTACAGAATTATTGTGAAAATCAAATAATAGAAGTAAAATTTTAGTAAACTTTGAAGAACTATAGAAATGTTATCTATTATTATTCATATCTACAGAGTCAAATCTTTTTTACACTATTCTGGCTAGCAAATTTATAACAATGAAGTCTAAAATGGAATTCTCTTTTTTTTGGTCAGCATGTCATTCATACTGCCAATGTCATATTGAACTAAATTTAGAATTGAACCTTGGGTGGGATGATGAGGACTTTGCAGCAGGGTGCCAAAATTTAAAGGGTACTGAGAGCATTGTATTTTTTTCTGTAGTATAGAAAGGATTAAGCTTAGCATCAAGCTAGCAAGACTATTTAAATCATATTAGGAGCTACCAGGTGATTTACCTCCTCTCTTGTGGAGGCTGCACTCTAAAGTGGGATTTTTTGCAATTTCTGGTATTGCTCCTCCCATTTCATGGTAGTTTCTTTAGAAATGGCCTTGTGGCATCCTGGGGAAAAAGCACCAAGATTTCTGCCTTATTTCCCACAGAGTAGTATCTCAAGATCTTTCCCCATCCTCAAAAATCTTGTTCTAAGTATAAATGTAAAACTTTAGATTCATCCTAATAAATTTTACCTTGCTGGCCTAAGTTTATCATCATAGTTTTAAGGGCATTTTTTGTTTCCTAACTGTGTCACCTAATGTTTTTTAGCTGTTCCTCCCTCTTTCACATCTTTATAAACTTCTCCTGACATCAAGCATCGAACACATAGCAGATTCTTAATGTTTTTGGAATGACTTAGATAGATTGTCATCTGCATGAACTAAAAAATTTTCCCTCAATCCCCCTGAACTTCTGATCAGATTTGACCCTATTAGTAAACTGAGTGGTTGGCCACCTATGGAGAGGGATTTCAACTAATATACCCTGATTGGTTGATTGATTAATTTGAAGGATACCCAAAGGCCTGCCTGCCCTAAAATATCTCCCTTAACAGTCAGCTCAGTGTCTAAAATTCCCAGCATTTGTGTTATTCTTTGAAGTAAAGGCAATTTCTTCAGAAACCCTCACTAAATTTCCAAGTACATTATCTGAGAGAGATGAGCCATAAAGTCATTAGTGCCCACTAAAGATTAGCACTAAATATCTTTATCAGATTAGTTTGGAAAACAGTAGCCAAGCAGAAAAAGGAAATAGGTTAAATAAGAGGGAAAGTTTGTTTGTTCCACAGCAGGTGTTGGCTGGGAGAATCAACCTTGGTAGGGCACTTTCTGGGCACTATGGCTATTTGAATCATAATAGGTTTGACCCAGTGTAAAAACCATGGACCTGGGACAGCACTGAATCCAGTATTATGGAATTAGGGACTTTGTCTCCACCAACATGGAAAAGTTGTACTAGATGCTTTTTGTGGATTTCTGGTGTCCCAACCAAACAGTGAAGCCACCTGGGGCTTACCTGCCATTGGCTGGATGATGCACTCCTTGGGGGTGTGTCTCACTTTCTCATTACGGGAGGCACAATTTATGATATCATCATGGAACCTCCTAACGTTAGATCAATGACCCATGAACATGAACACCCAAGACTAGGGAATTTCTCATCATATACAGTATTTAGACAATATATTATGGAAAGATTTGCATCTAATTTCTGGTTTACTTTGGAAGGCGTAGGTTTCTTAATTCTAAATCCATCCAAATAAATATTCCCAAGATCACTGGGTTTCTTTTTTTATTCATTGGCTTTATTCATGTCCTCTTGAGTTTCTTCATGGAGAAAATGTTTGTGAGATTGACGCTGCCAGGCGGCTGGGTTACAGTTCTTTTGATGAAGATACAAGAGCAATATTTCAATAACATTTCAAAGGTTATTCTTGCTCTCTAGGACAAATGTTAGAACATGGACTGTCTGTGTCTCAGAATGACATATGGAAAGGTCTAGTGTAAAAATGCAAAAGGTTTAGTCCATCTTTTGGAGAAAAACCTTTGTGGTCCCATTTATATGAAAATTAATAATAAAAATAAATAATAAAATTAATAGTGATAACATCACTTTTTTTCCATCTTGACTCATTTGAAGCAGTCACTTCTATACTTTTATTTTCCCTATTTTTAAGAGAAAATACTTTCTTTTATATAATGAAGATATTAAATAAAGTATTTCATTATTTCCTACAAGGTCATCTGTAATCTTCATCTTTTTTTTTAAGAAAAGGCACTTCTGGTAAAGATGTGTAGAAGTAAATTCAGGGAGTTGGAACCTCCAGGCTGATGATTCTGTTGAGGGGATCAGCTTTGCCTTGACCCTACATTATTTTAAGTGTAGCTTTCAAACTCTATAAAAAGGAAGGTTTGAATTAAATGGTCTCTAATGTCCTGCCTTAAGACAAAGATAGATGACTAAGTCCTAGAAAGTGGTCCCAGTGTCCCCCTAACCTAAAGACAGGTCCCATTTACCTCTGATCTTATAACCCCTGCCTGGTTCTGGATAGTCATGGACTGAGATCTTAGACTCCCTCAGAGCCTCAGTGCTTTCATGTAAAATGAGAGGAAAGCTTGTAGGCTTGCCACAAGGAGAGTATTTTATAAATTGTAAAGTACAAAATACAATTGAGTTGTGGTGGTGCTGGTGTCCTGACAAATGTAACTGTGTGACCATAGGACAGTCACTTAATTTCTCTGGGTCTCAGTTTCCTCATCTGTAAAATGAGGCAGCTGTAAGAGATGAGCTCTAAGGTCCATTCGAGTCATAAATCCTATATTTGGATTAATATTGTTTTCTGTTTTCCCCAAAACAACCATAATCTTCACTGGAATACAGATTAAGACACAACACAGGCTTCTGACTGCAATTCCGCCCCCAGTAAAGCAGAACTCCTATTGCTGCCAACCAGAAAAGGACAAGACAATGAGTAGAAACATGGTTTTAATTGTGTGGGATCTTCAAGCTGGTTTCTATTAGACTTTACATAAAGTGCATTTAGTTGGTCAATGGAAAAGGCGTAAAGAAATGCATTATTGCATAGCTTCAATTCAATTATAAAGGAATTCAAACCAGAAAAGTAATGCACAAAGGTCAACCAATCCACTGGGCAAGCGAGCATTTATTGAACACAGGCACTGTGCTAGGTGCCTTGGGGGTATGAAGGCAAAAGTGAAAGAGTCCTGCTCAAAAACATAGATGTAAATGGGGGAGACCACTTGTATATTTGTGCACATATATGTACATGTACCCATACATAAATCTACATACATGACCAATATTCTATGGATACTCTTATACACATGCACACAAAACATGGCATTTGTACAAAAACATATGTGCATAAAGCATGGTGCAATTATACAAAACCATGTATATTCATGTGCATGTAATATACTTGCATATACTGCAGAATACTTGAATATAGGCACACATATATATGCAGTAACATAAATACAAGTGCATGTACATATAATACATTGCACTGCCCATAATGCAGATATACATGCACATATGTAGACATGCATGTCATTGATAACTAATATTTATATTTCACTTGAAGCTTTGCCAAGTGCTTTTTCAATATCTCATTTTAGTCTCACAATAATCCAAATAGGTGGCTGCTATTATTATATCCATTTTATAGATGGGGAAACTGAGGCAAAGGTTAAGTTACTTCGTGAGGTCACTTAGCTTAAGTGTTTGAACTCAGATCTTCCTGACTGAGTCTAGCTCTCTGGCCACTGCTCCACTTTGCTGCCTTATGTGAAGAATGACATACAGACCATTAAGGCTGTGACTGGAGGGTGAAAGAGAGTAATGTATAAGAAAGAAGTCTGAAAAGATCTTTGATTTCCTCAGAGTTAGGAAATTCCCTCCCAAGTGTCTCATTTCCCTTCAGTGAGGCAGATCTCAGCTAAAAAATACTTTGTAGGGTAATACTTGACACAGAAGTCAAATGGCTTCCACAAAGTCTCATAACTAATGAGTATCAGAGATAGTTTTCAAACTAATTTCTTCCTGATGTCAAGACAAGTACTTTATCTCCTATAAAGTATAAGTGCTCCTAGAATTTAATGTCTCTTATTTATCTTTTCATCCAATGTTTACCACAACAACTATACCTTGTAAAATTACTCTTGCTTTATGTGGCTTTCTTCACTACACAATATATATATATATATATATATATTTTTACCTTCAGGTCTCAGCTTAAAGCCTACCTTCTGCTCATTCCCCTAGGTACTCCCAGCTACTAATGCTTTTTGCCTTTAAATTGCCCTCTAGGATAAATTAGTTTATATTTATATTTATATTTGCATTTATAAGGTGAAGGGTCCATTGCTCATACAAAAGCTGCCTGAAATATTTCAGGCAAGAGCTGGTCATTCCCCAGGACTTCAAGGTTGTCTCCATTAACCATTTCTATAAATTAAGGAGACATAAGTTGTCCTATAACAATTACAAGAGTAATGTGTGTGTGGGGGTGACTCTCTTAGTCATTAGATTCATTGTTAGTCAGCCAGAGTCTCGCCAAAGTCTTCCTCAATGGGCTGATTCTTCACCTGGAAGATGGTCATCTATCCAAAAGCCAGTGTGGCTTCAGGAAGGGCTCAGGATTGGTTGATGTGGTGTTGAGTGCCCAACAACTCCAGGAGAAATGCCAGGAGCAGCTCAGAGGTCTGTACCCAATACTCATTGATTTGTACAAGGCCTTTGATACTGCCAATCATGAGAACTTATGAAAGATAACGGTAAAATTTGGTGGCCTGCAGAAGTTCATCAGTATTGTACATTGATGTTTTGATGGCATGCTTGGATGGGTTCTGGATAATAGATGATTCTCTCACACTTTCTCAGTCACCAGTGCAGGGTTGTATGCTTGCTCCTTTGCTTTTTAACATGATGTTTTTAGCAACGTTGTTGGACACACTCCGGGAGATGAAAAACGAGGTCAGCTACCACATTGATGGTTAATTGTTTTATTCGAAAGTCTACAAGCCAAGATGTAAGTGAAGGGAAAGTTGGTTCATAACTTTTTGTTTGCAGATAATTATGCACTCAATGCAGCTTCTGAGGCTGAGATGCAACAGAGTATGGCTCGATTCTCTGCCACTTGTGCTAATTTTGGTCTGACAACACCCCAAAAAAAGACATTCTCCATTAGTAAACACCATACCATTCATACATAGAACCATTGATTAGAGCAAAAATTTTGAATGATGTAGATAAATTCACTTAGCTTGATTGATATGATAAAATTGGGGCATGCATTGCCAGAGCCAATTCTGTGTTTGAGAGGCTGTGAAAGACAGTGTGGAAGAAAAGAAGTATTAGACTGCCTACTAAACTGAAGGTCTATTGAGACATTGTACTGTCCTCATGGTTGTATGCCTGTGAAATCTGGACAGTGTGCTAGTGACGTGCCAGAAAACTGAATCACTTCATTTCAATTATTTCAGGAAGATTTTGAAGATCACCTGGCAAGATAAGGCCCTAGACATTGAGGATATTTTTTCAGGCTGAATGATCATGCATTCAAACCCTACTGCAGAGGATACAACTCTAATAGACTAGCCATGTTGTTTGAATGTCACATGTACATTTGCCAAAAAGATATTTTTATGGAGAACTCACATGTGGCAAGCACCATATGGAAGGACACTAAAGAAGGACACTCTCGAGATCTCTCTGAAGAACTCTGGGATTTACTGTGAGAAATGAAAGACACTGGCACAGGACTGCTCTGCATGGTATATCCTCATCAAAAAAGGCTCTGTATTCTATGAACAAAGCATAATTATAATGGCTCAAAATATGACATTAGCAAATTTAAAGACTTATCTACTTCAAATATTTGTGCTTGACTTGTGGTAGAACCTTCCAAGCTTGTATTGATTTGATCAGACAAACTGTACCTTGACTCCAAAATAATGATGTCATTCTGACCCTCTTCAAGCACAAAGGACAACAATCAACCATTATCTAGATGATTGAATGTCCCCATCAGATCTATTTGAAAAGGATTCTATATTCAATTAGGAAGATGTTTGATGAACAATTATTGGACCACAAGTTGATCACTTAAAAACACTCAAGGTGAGAGATATTAAGGACTAAGAAAATGAATGGGGGTCTTTTAATGAGTCATCAAGTATTTTTAAGCATTTACTAGCTCTGATCTCAGAGGGAAGACAAGTCAAGAAGGTCAAGAAAGAATGGGAAAGGATTCTTACAGAAGATGGAACTTTAACTGAGACTTGAAGAAATGCAGTGGATCCAGGAGGCTGAGATGAAGAGAGATAGAACTCTATTCTGGATGAAAACCATGGGGGCCCAAGAGTGAAGGCTATAAAGAGTTTAAGGCACAACAAAAAATGATTTAGAATGATAACTTTCCTCTTTCTGCTCCTCCATGCCCAACACATTTTAAACAATCCTAATCACTCATCCCCATACTTGACAAATTTCAGTGACTCCCTACAAAAATCTACTGTTGTTCAGTTGTTTCAGTCATATCTTACTCTTTGTGCTTCTATGTGGAATTTTCTTGACAGGATGCTGGAATGGTTTTCCATTTCCTTCTCCAGCTTATTTTACAGATGAGAAATTGAGTAAAACAGGGATATGTGACTTGCCTAGGGTCACACAGCTAGTAAGTGACTAGGCTAGGATTCTAACTCAATATTTTAACTACTCCACACTAACCACTCACTCAGATGTCTAAAAGAAAAGAATAAGGTAACTAAGACCCTCAAGAGCAGTGTAAATTTGAGTAGAAATAGGGGAACAGAACTAAGGCTAATGAAAGAACTCAACCTTTGCTTCTCCCTAGCTCCCATCCTATGATTTCCCTTCTTACAGAGAAAGAACCCCAGGCTTGACCTTGAGCACATCATGCAGATACCTCCCAGGAAACCTGCAAAGTTTGCCCTGTGACTTGGGGGAATTGCAAGGTCTTTCAGAATAACTGTAAAGCCCTGTCTCCTTCTTCAATGCAGGAAATTGTTTGGAGAAAGCCCATCTGGAGCAGGAAGACGAAGCCCCTCTTCTGTGTTTCTGCAAAAACTTCTCTCCATCAACCTCTCTGAGCTTAGTTCAGAAGAAAGGAACAGAAAGGACATGGGCAAATCATCCTTATAAAATCTGCCCAAAGGACAGTCAGAGTTTATAGAACTTATGGCAGTGAATAGGACCCAGCAGAGGGCACAGGCATCAGCTGTGATCTCCAAATCATGACTCAAATGTCCCTTTCTATCTCCAATCTTCAGAATGATAGATGCATGAGAGAGTAATTCTGAATTCCTGTCTGCTGGGTCCTAGACCCTGTCATATTATTTTACCATCACCATTTATGGCATTACCATTTATTCAGCCCCTCCAGCCCTTTAGTCACTCCCCTTCCCAATTTCTACTAAAAGGGAGATCCCTGAATTTCTCACCTATAGGTTCTGCATTTGGATTTACTCGGGGGTGGAGGAGAGGAGCTCCCTCCAGGCTCCAAGCAGAGTACAAAAAAGGCAGTCAGAAACTAAAAGTCCTTCAGCAAGCATGAAAGAAAAGCTATTCCAGCAGGGAAGTAGTTGAAGATGGCAATGTAACTGCTTCCATCCCTAAAAAAACCTTCCATCTAATATCCCAAAGTGGAATGGTTAGAGAATATTCTTGGAATCCAAATGTGCTCAGTCTCTCCAATCTTCCTGTCTTTGGTTGATCTGGGATTTCCAGTTTCTTCTTGGGAATCTACATAATGAAATTACCTTCTACTCTAAGCAATGTCTTTTTAGATCAAAATCCTGGACATTTTATATTTATAGCTTATATTTTCTCTTCCAGGTCAGGCTACATAGAGATTACCAATACTAATATATTCATGTCATAGGACTCATCTGTCCCATAGGAGCACTGGGATTTGTTCAAGACATTATTTTGCAAAATAAACATGAGCCACTCACTCCCCTCTTCTCCAGATCAATAGACATTAAAAAAGCCATTTAGATCTTTGGAGATATTTCCAACCTTCCCCCACTGTCTTAAACATCTGTTAGCTTTTCTCCCTACAAACCCCCACTGAATAATATGGTTTATTTTGAGTCACTGATTATAGGAAACCTGCTCATTCATCCACATGATGACATATTTAATCACATTTTCCTTTCAGCTTTAAAGAATCAAGTGATTTCCTTATCTTGACATGATTTATCATTTTGAGCCTTCACCAGCTCCCTCTAAAGGTATGCATAATCTACAACTTCTGGAATGGAGAGGTTTGTTGTCAAACTTGTCTGCTGCATTCATGGGTGAAGATGTTGGGGGAAAAGAACAAATAAAATAGGCACTAGTTTCCCCTTGGTAGGTTTTCCAATAATATTATCTTTAGTAAATTAGTTTCCTCATACCTTAAAGATGACGTAACTTTTCACTATCAGGGGAGATGTGGTAGATCTTGGTGGGTGGTAGAAAAAATCTAATGAGATGTTTTGACTAGGAGATCTGTGATGCTCCTATTTTAGTTCTTAATGGATTTTGTTTGGGTTTTCCTTCTATGAGCTAAAAGCTCTTTGTTCTTGAGAACCCACAGAATTCTTGGAGTTTCTTTTATATCAGATTTTGTCTACCCAGTTATTCATTCATTCCACAAGCTTTTCCTAAGTGGCAATGATGTCATGGTACAACTAGGTAGTTGTAGAACAGAACAGATAGAACAGAACAGATCTGGTGTTCTGGGGTCAGAAAGGCTAAAGTTCAGATTCAGCCCCAGACACTTACTGGCTGTGTGACCCCAGGAAAAACACTTAAACCTTTGTTTGCCTCAGTTACTTTAACTGTAGAAAGGAAATAATAATAGAATTTACTTTCCAGGGTTGTCATGAGAATTATAGGAGATAATTGTAAAGCACAGTACCCAGCACAGAGAAACAATACATAAAGTTGTTATCATCATCATCATTCCCTTCTCATCTGGCTCTGGTTCTCAATCTGGATCATTTTCAAAAAAGAAAGTTTGGTATCTCTGAAATCTTAGCATTTTCTACCTCCTGATTGGCTCCTTTCAAATACTTGAATTTATAAACTGGTTCCCATTTTCTGAGCAGACATTGAGCAAAGATGCACATTATAGGGATTTCTAATAATTCTGACCTGAAAATATTGGTACATGTTGCATATTTCTAAATTTTTAAAAATGTAAGAGTAGTAATTCTTCTTTGTCTTTTCCCCCTCTCCTGGTCAATTGCCAGAGAGCTAATCAATGTGATATAAAATGTTATAAAACAGGGTTGGACTTAATAACATAGATATTCCTCAATTCATCAAAAACATGTGATTCTATGATACCTTTTAGTGTCAGGAATTTCATTTCCATTCTTGACATTATATACAAGATATAAGAAGGGAGTTTCAAGTCCTAGACTCATAGGGCAGAAGCTATAACCTCTCCTCATATTTCTTTAACTACTACTTTTAGCTGCCATTTTAACTGATGACCCATATGCTTCCAGTGCCTCATTGGCTTGTACTAAGAATACCCCTTCAGAAAAGGCCCCACATGTGCAAGAATGTTTGTGGCAGCCCTTTTTGTAGTGGCTAGAAACTGGAAATTGAATAGATGCCCTTCAATTGGAGAATGGCTGAATAAATTATGGTATATGAACATTATGGAATATTATTGTTCTGTAAGAAATGACCAGCAGGATGATTTCCAAGAGGCCTGGAGAGACTTGCATGAACTGATGCTGAGTGAAATGAGCAGAACCAGGAGATCATTATACACGGCAACAACAGTACTATATGACAATTAATTCTGATGGACATGGCTCTCTTCAACAATGATATGTTTCAAACCACCTCCAATTGTTCACTGAAGAAAGCCATATACACCCAGAGAGAGGGATGCGAAATGTGGACCACAACATAACATTCTCATACTCCTTGATTGATGTTTGCTTACATTGTGTTTCCTTTATCTGATATATCGTTTGTGTAGATAAGATTTTTCTTGCACAACAATGATAAGTTTGGAAATATGTATACATATATTCGATTTGCCAATATTTTAACATAATTAACATGTAGTGGATATCCTGCCATCTAGGGAAGGGGTGGGGAAGTTGGGGGGAAAAATTTGTAACGGAAAGCTATGTAAGGGTTATTGTTGAAGAATTACCCACACATATGTTATGCAAATAAAATAAAATTAAAAAAAAAAAAGAATACCCCTTCAACCACCAACCAGATATGCCTTTTGGAGCATTCATGCTGTCTCTGATATTTCAGTCTTACTGTTTTAGTTTGCACCAACAGTCCCCCAAAAATATATGTAGTGGGAAGGGGAGGGGACAACTCCTCCAATTCCTTCAATTTTTTTTCTTCTCTTATTGCTATAGCTAATGTTATTGGTAGAATATTGAATAATAATGATGATAATGGGTAACCCTATTTCTGCCTGATCTAACTGGGAAGTTAGATCTAGATAAGCTAGAAGACTTCTAGCTTATCCCTACTACTGATAATGCTTGTTGATGGTTTTAGATGGATACTATTTATCATTTTTTCATTTATTCATCTACTCTCTAAAGTTTTTTTATTAGGAACTGCTCTTGTATTTTGTCAAAAACCTTTTCTGCATCTATTGTGATAATCATAATTTCTGTGGTTTTATTATTGATAGTCAATTATGCTGATAGTTTTCTAATATTGAACCAGTCTTGCATTCCTACTATAAATCCCATCTGATTATAGCATATGATCTTTGTGATATATTACTGTAATCTCTTTCTAAGCATTTTATTTAAAATTTTTTCCATCAATATTCATTAGGGAAATTGGTCTATAGTTTTTCTTTCTCTGTTTTTGCTCTCTCTGGTTAAGGTAGCACAATCTAATAGACATTAGAAAAGCAGTTGATAGAATATTTCATCCTTTTCTTAAGAGAAAAATGGAAAGATGGGGGATAGGTGACAGCACAATTTAGATTGATTACAACTGATTGAATGGTAGAACTCAAATAGTAATGATTAGTTGTTTCATATAAATTTGGAAAGATGATTCAGGCAAGTACTACAGGGATCTATGATGAGTCCTGTGCTATTTAGTTAGCCTTTTTTAAATCAATAATTTAGATAAAAGTAGAAATGGCATACATATCAAATTTGGAGATGACACAAAGGCTAGATGATACATTGAATGACAGTCAAGATCCAAAAATATTGACTACCTAGAAAATTGGGCTAAGTCAAATAAGGTAAAATTTAATTCAGGAAAATATAAAGCCTTACATTTAGTTTTAAGATATTTCCTTCACGGGGCAGCTAGGTGGCGCAGTGGTTAGAGCACCAGCCCTGAAGTCAGGAGGAACTGAGTTTCAAATCTGGTCTCGGACACTTAACATTCCCTAGCTGTGTGACCCTGGGCAAGTCACTTAACCCCAATTGCCTCAGCCAAAAAAAAAAAAAAAAAAAAAAAAAAAAAAAAAAAAGATATTTCTTTCACAAATAGAAGATGGATGAAGCATGACTAGAAAGATCAATCAATAAACATTTTTAAATACCTACTATGGTCCAAGCATTATGCTAAGTGCTGGGAATGCAAAAAGAGGCAAAAAATAGTCCCTGCCCTCAAAAAAAAACTCACATGTATATCTAAAAATATCTGAAACTTCAAAGTACTTTCAGGTCAATGTGAGTCAATAGTGTGATATGATAATCCTAAAAAGTTAATATATCTTATGTTGAATTGAGGCATTTTTGTTTTTGTAATTCAGTTATGTCACTTCATGGCCCCTTTTAGGGTTTTATTGAAAAAGATACTGGAGTGATTTGTTATTTCCTTCTCTAGCTCATTTTACAAATAAAGAAACTGAAACAAACAAGGTTAAGTGACTTACCTAGAGTCACATAAGGACATGAATCAATGGTGTGAAATGATAACCCCCCAAAACTAATAAAATCTTATATTGAATTGAGAGGCACTTTTCTTCTTGTTATTCCATCATCTTACTTCATGACCCCATTCGGGCTTTTCATGACAAAGATACTGGAGTGGCTTGCAATTTCCTTCTCCAGTTCATTTTATAGATAAAGAAATTGACGCAAGCACAGCTATCAAGTGTCTGAGCCAGGATTTGAACTCAGCAAAGTGAGTTCTCCTGACTCCAGGCCTGATAATCTATCCACTCTGCCACCTAAATGCCTTGAATTAAGAGACATAGCATCTGGAACTTAAAAGATTATAGTGCAAATGAATTCTGCTTTGAACAGGCCATGCAGAATTCTGTGTTCTGTTCTGTGCACCATATTTTAGAAATGACATTGATAAGCTGTAAAGTGTTCCAAACAGAGCAAAACAATGAATAAAGAACCTCAAATCCATGCCAGATGATGAAAAGTTGAAAGAAGTAGGGATGCTTAGCCTAGAAGGTTCAAAAAAAAGATATGATAGTTGTCTTCAAGTACTTGAAAGGCTGTCATGAGGAAGAAGAATTAGTCTTATTCTGATTGTTTGCAGAGGGAATAACTGGGAGCAAGATGGAAAAAAAAAGTTTTAAGGGACCAATTTAGGACTGGTGTGAGAAAAAAATTACAGTTATCCAGAAGTAAAACAGACTACCTCTTATTGGAGTCCTTGAAGCAAAGTCTGGATGACCACTCCTCAGATATGTTTTAGAAAGGATTGTTTTGTAGATGTGAGATGGACAAAATGGGTGCTGAAGTCCCTTCTAGTTCTAAAATGTTTTGCTTCTGTAAGATTTGTGCTCAAGCAAGGAGGACATAAACCAGGAAAATCTAAGTACAAAAGATAGGTCCAGACAAAGATTTATAGGTAATAAAATAAATGACATATTTTCTTTTTTTTATTAAAGCCTTTTATTTGTATAACATATGTATGGGTAGTTCCCCAGCATTGATCTTTACAAAGCTTTCCATTACAAATTTTACCCCCAGTCCCCTCCCCTCCCCTAAATGGCAGGAAGTCCATGACATGTTAATAATGTTGAATTACTTGACAAGTTATGCAAGAAAAATCCTATCTACAAGAAAAAAAAAAGAAAATCAGAGAAAGGAAACACAATGCAAGCAAACATCAATAGAGATCATGAAAATGTTACGTTGTGGTCCATATTTCATATCCCTCTCTCTGGGTGTATATGGTTTTCTTCAGTGAACAATTGGAACTGGTTTGAGACAATTCTTTGTTGCAGAGAGCCATGTCCATCAGAATTGATCATCATGTAATATTGTTGTTGCTGTGCATGATGATCTCCTGGTTCTGCTTGTTTCACTCAGCATCAGTTCATGCAAGTCTCTCCAGGCCTCTCTGAAATCGTCCTGCTGGTCGTTTCTTACAGAACAATAATATTCCATAACATTCATATACCATAATTTATTCAGCCACTCTCCAATTGATGGGCATCCCTTCAGTTTCCAGTTTCTAGCCACTACAAAAAGGGCTGCCACAAACATTCTTGCACATGTGGGTCCAAAAGAAATTCCATTTCAAATAACAGATGATAGGATAAAATATTTGGGAATCTATCTGCCAAGGAAAAGTCAGAAACTATACAAACTAAACTACAAAGCACTTTCCACACAAATAAAATCAGACCTAATCAATTGGAAAAACATTAAGTGCTCATGGGTAGGCAGAGCAAACATAATAAAAATGACAATACTACCCAAACTAATCTACTTATTTAGTGCCATACCAATCAAACTCCCAAGAAATTATTTTACAGATGTAGAAAAAATAGTAGCAAAGTTCATTTGGAAGAATAAAAGGTCAAGGATTTCAAGGGGATTAATGAAAAAAAGGCAGATGAAGGTGGCCTTGCCGTACCAGATCTAAAACTATATTATAAAGCAGAGGTCATCAAAACCGTTTGGTACTGGCTAAGGAATAGAGCAGTCGATCAGTGGTACAGGATAGGTTATCAGGACAATCTAGGCAATAACCTTAACAATTTAGTGTTTGATAAACCCAAAGACCCCAGCTTTTGGGATAAGTACTCACTATTCAGCAAAAACTGCTGGGAAAATTGGAAACTAGTGTGGAAGAAATTAGGGCTTGACCCATACCTAACACCACATACCAAGATAAGATCTAAATGGGTTCATGATCTGGATATAAAGAGTGATTTTGTAAACAAGTTAGAAGAACATAATATAGTTTACCTCTCAGACCTGTGGAGATGGAATAAATTTATGTCCAAAGAAGATCTGGAACTCCTAATTGAACACCAGATGGATAATTTTGATTATATTAAGTTAAAAAGTTTCTGTACAAATAAAACAAATGTAGACAAGATTAGGAGGGAAACATCAAAGTGGGAAACCATCTTTACATTTAATGGTTCTGATAAAGGCCTCATTTCTAAAATATATAGAGAATTGTCTCATATATATAAGACTTCAAGCCACTCTTCAATAGATAAGTGGTCGAGGGATATGAACAGACAATTTTCAGATGATGAAATTAAAACCATTTCTAATCATATGAAAAGTTGTTCCAAATCACTATTGATCAGAGAAATGCAAATTAAGACAACTCTGAGGTACCACTACATACCTGTCAGATTGGCTAAAATGACAGGAAAAGATAACGATGAATGTTGGAGGGGATGTGGGAAAACTGGGACACTGATACATTGTTGGTGGAACTGTGAACGGATCCAACCATTCTGGAGAGCAATTTGGAGCTATGCCCAAAAAGCTATCAAACTGTGCATACCCTTTGACCCAGCAGTGTTTCTACTGGGCCTATATCCCAAAGAGATCTTAGAAGAGGGAAAGGGACCCACATGTGCATAAATGACATATTTTCATTATTTTAGCCAACAAACTTTTTCAGCATCTATAATTTGAAATGCATTATACTTGAATATACTACATTCAAATTCTTTTTTTAAATTTTATTTTATTTGTAAAACATATGTATGGGTAATTCTTCAACACTAACCCTTACATAGCTTTCTGTTACAAATTTTCCCCCCAACTCCCCACCCCTCCCTTAGATGGCAGGATATCCACTACATGTTAATTATGTTAAAATACTTGACAGATCAAATATATGTATACATATTTCCACACTTATCATTGTGTGCAAGAAAAATCGTATCTACACGAAAGACATATCAGATAAAGGAAACACAATGTAAGCAAACGTCAGTCGAGAGTATGAGAAAGTTATGTTGTGGGCCATATTTCAATTCAAATTCTTTTTGAAAAATATTATCCCTGTCCTCATGGGACATGTATATCTTACTGGGGAAAATGTGGCAAGAACATGAAGGAGTACACAACAAATTCAGGAGGAGAATGTAGAAATCCAGGTAAATTAAAGATATGAACTGGTTTTGTGATTTTACTACCATAAGATATCCCTCTATCAGCTGAAGCCACTGAATTAACATTTAGTTGTAGAATGTTGTCCAGAATATTTATAAGTTAAAGTAATTTTCTCACAGTCACAAACAGTATCTGTCAGAGGCTGGACTGTACCAAGCCTAAATTCCTTCTTTATGCATACCTTTCTATCTATTATGTTATTCTTTCCTAGGAAATTTTGAGTAAAGAAAGATAAAGGTTGGTCTCAGTTGAGAGTTAATTGAAGACTTCAAAGAGGAGATAGTATTTGAACTAGGAAGAGAAAAATTTGAACTGTCAAGGTAAAGAGTAGATACTAGGTATGGAGGACAACCAAGGGAAATGCACAGAAATAGGAAAAGAAATGCAAATTCAAGGAAGAGAGTTCAGTTTGATCCAATTTAAAAATATATGAAAAGGAATAAAATGAAATCAGGATCAAAGGGTAGGACTGAAACATATGATGAAGAGAAAAACTAGGGAGAATATATTTTATCCTCAAGGGAAAACAGAGATTTTGGAATAGGGGTTTAGTGTGATCAGATTTGGACAAGGAAAAATAAGATTACTTTTGGCATCTGTGTGAAGAATAAAGCAAAGAGTAGAGAGAACTGAGGCAGAGAGATTAGTTAGGAAGTTATTTCAACAATCCATGTCAAAAGTAATGGTGGTAGTGTGAATGGAGAAAGACAAATAGATGGAAAAAAGTTACAGCTTATTGAAGCAACAGGGCTTGATAATTGCTTAGAAGTAAGTAGTATGGGAGAACAAAGATTTGAAGATGAATAAAAGATTTTTAATCTGAGGGATGAAAATGTTGCTTTTGAAATTGATAGAAATATGGAAACTGAGAGAAGATGGAGGGATAATGATAAGTTTAATTTGGGACACTTATCAGAGAAGCTGGTGGGAAATATAAGTGGAAATGACTTCTAGGAAAAGATTAGGATACACACAGAGAGAACTACATACACACATGCGTATAAGTTTGTGTGTGATAGATGTGCACATATATATGTGTGTGTGTGTATGAGTCATCTGCATAGAAGTAATTATTAAACTCATGGGAATAGAATAGAACACTTATAAAGAGATTATAGAGACAAAATGTTGAGGTTCTGGGATAATTGCTTGGGAAACACTTGCAATCAGGAGTCAGAGAAAGGGTAAAGAGCTAGCTTGGGGAACAGGGAAGACTGAGTCACTCCCTGTAGGAAGGGAAGGTCTTCAAGAGCTGAAATTTGTAATTACCAAGAAATAGTGTGGCATGTTCGATAGAGCACTGGATTTCTGGTCAGAAAGATGTGGCTTCACCTTCCACTTAGGCATTTATTAACTATGGGATCCTAGACAAGACTATATCAGACTCAGTTTCCTGATCTGTAACATGGGGATAATAGCAGCAACTCTGTGTCAGAAGTTTGTTGGGAGTGAGATGATGGCTTTGAAGACTAAAGAGATGGGCTCAAATTCTTTCTTTGTCACTTGCAATTTGTGGAATCTTGGACCTAATATCTCCTGGTCCCAATTTTCTTATTGGTAGAATGAGAGGAATTGGACTACATGTCCCTTCCAGCTCTAAATCTATAATTCTTAGAGGACAACATAAAGCAGAAAGAACACTAGTGAGAAAGCATGATTTGTTTCTTTCTTGCTTGTGTAACTTCCTCTAAGTCTCAGTTACTTCATCCATGAAATAAAGAAGAAAGATGGCTTTCAAAGTCCCTAATCATTCTAAAGCTATAATCTTCCAGTGTTGAGTGACTCTTTCTGAAGCACTTATGGGAAAATGGGCAGTTAGGTGGCAGAGTGGGTATAGAGCTAGATCTCTAGTCAGAAAAAAAAACTGAGTTAAGTTTTAGCCTTTTAAAGAATCTGGCTATGTGACTCTGACCAAGTAATTAATCATTATGTACCTCAGTTTCCACATCTGTAAAATGGGAATACTAAAAATGCCCACCTCCCAGGGTTGTTGTAAGAATCAAATGAGATAATAATCCTTTGCAAATCTTAAAAGTACTACATAAATTCTAGCTATTATTATTTTATTAAGTATAAAAAGAACTATACAGACTAGAAAGGTACTACATAAATGCTACCTATTATTATTTTATTAACTATAAAACAATCTATACAGAATAGAGAGGCACATAGAGATTATTGTATTGGTGGAGAAAGTGCCTACACCAGTAAAATCATGGCTACAACAAAATATCAAATTACTGACTGCAATGTATATATGTACACATAACAATTACAGTGGGTTGTGGGATTTTACCCCCTCTACTTAAGTTTAAATATGTTTTCAAAGGCTTATGATTTTATAGCACATAAAATGAGATACCACGTCCATTTTGTGAAGGTAGGAGTTACTAAAAAAAAAAAATCTTTCTCAGTACTCCCCCCTCTCCACCTTTCAAAAATGCAGTGGGGCTTCATCCACACTAAGCACCAGACTAAAATGAGCTGTTGATAATCTGACTTATTGTTTTGTTGTTCTTGTTCTTCACACCCTTCCTGGGCTGGGGAATTAATTGTGTGTTTTGACATAAAAGACTTCCTGATGGATGCCAGGGTGAAGGTGAAAGTACTAGTAAATAAGAGATAGTTAATTGTGTCAACAAATAACTTTATAACTTTTTGTCTGCTTAATTATGTCAATAGAACCTGAAAGCTAGGTTTGCCACCAATCCACAAAAAAGATAATCCTCCTTGGAAAAAATCAAGAGTTGGCTGTCAGCCCACACATTTTTGCACCATTTCAGAGAAGTGGAGATATTCCTCTTCATTGAGCCTAATTTATATTTTTTTCCGTGAGAAATGAATAACAAATGAGGCTAAACACCTTTCCTGCATGGAAATAATTCACATGAATCTGCCCTGATACTTTGCCATGACTTTATATTTATGCAAATTTCAGCCTGAATACAATGGTTTCCAGAGAACCTTGTTCTCAACCTCAAAGACCAAAGAATGCCAAATGTCTTCTTTCCTCCATTCCCATCTGGCGCTTCATGTCTTACAGGTCCCTCTTCTTGAACTTTGATAAGCACTTGATGTATTCTAGCTTTGGTCCTGGTGAGAAAAAATGGAATAATCCCAAAGAGAAGTAGAAGACATTGATGGAGCATAAAAGAAAAAAAATGTTTTAGACAGGGATGGGAATAGATGATATGTAAGTTCCCATCCATAGATAAAGTAACTGGCTCAATTTGGTGTTCTGTTTCTTTCAGAAATGTCCAAATTGTCATGACCTTATTTGGGGGTTTTCTAGGCAAAGTTTTAGAGTGGTTTGCCACATTTCCTTCTCCAGCTCATTTTACAAATGAGTAAATAGGGTTAAGTGACTTTCCAGGTTACTTTCTAGGGTCCAGTGTCTCAGACCAAATTCAAACTTGGGAAGATGTGTCTTCTTGACTCCAGACCCTGCACCCTGCTGCCCTAAAAATATCTCTATCCCATGACCCAAAAGAGTCTCGTAGATTTAGAAGCAGTGAATGAAAAAGAGGGTGACTTTGTTTGTCTTAACAGAAGGCATGTAAAATATCAGTTGTTAGTCTTTGATCAAAGCCTTGATCTTTGTTTTTCCCTCCATAACAGAGAAGAGGGGGAATATCAAAACAGAATATTATATACATTGTTAAGTAAAGTGTTTTTTTCTTTGTCACAAGATTTTTTGTTTGTTTTTCTTTGTCACAGGGAGCTAGATGGGAAATAACTTATGTAAAAAACTTATGCAAAAGCCATCAATAAACAGTGCCTGGCATACAGTAAGTGCTTAACAAATGCTTGTTGACTTGACTTTTGAACTTTTAAGTTGTGATTCTAACACTCAAAAAAGTTTCAGAATCTTTCTAAAAATCAATGCCTTCAAAAAAGTAAAAGGCATGGCTCTCTTTGTCTGTGAGCTTACAAAGTAGATTCCCCAGAAAGATGTACATGGTAGGAAATATAAGGATGGTGTTAAGAGGTTACAGCTTTGTGAAGAGAAAAAGCACACTTAAACCAATTAGAGAGGCCACTTCTTCCCTCAGCTAGCCATCCTCTATTTCTTTCATTGATATTTCTCTGTTGCTAAGCAAGGAAAACACAAGCATCTGCCCACAATAAATACATTCAGTTCTTCCATGGAAATACATTTTCAAGGGAATGAAACACAAAGAGAAAATAGAGGGGGAACATACACTACACATTTATGCTATGGTTTCTAATTTATTTTCACTGTTGATATAATGGAATTATATATAAAATATAAGACATTTTAAAACTGGCTTTTTATTTTAGATGCATGGTACATCATATTTACTTATATGTGCAGTAAAATACCTTATCAACCTTTCCATGACCATTATGCTAGTGATTTTATTTCAAAACATCAAATTATTTTAGTGTATTATTACTTTCCTGACTTATTTAGTAAAGCCTGTCCTTTACAACCCAAATATTTTAAATAATTCAAATGTCAATAAAAACAAATGATAGTATATATATATATATATATATATATATACTATCATTTGTTTTTATATATATATATATATATCTTTGTTATTTTCAGGTATATTTAGACACTGGAGTTAAGAGAGAGATCTGATACTGTTGTGTGAGTTGGGGGACAATACAAATTAAGTAATGATAATCACTGACATTTATATAAGTGATTTAACGCTAGTAAAACAAGTTACATTTTATTCAATTGTTTTTCAATTATGTCCAACTCTTCATGACCCCATCTGGTGTTTTCTTAGCAAAAATACTGAAATGGCTTGCCATTCCCTTCTGTAGTTCATTTTACAGATGAGGAAACTAAGACAAGCAAGATTCAATGATTTGGCCAGAGATTGTTTATCCTTCATTTTTGAAGAGAACCATGACATCAGGGAGGGGATGCCATGACATGCAAGTGAATAGGATTTAAGTGAGGCAGGGCTGAGCAAGGTCACCTCCAGAGCCTTCTGGTCCAGTGGCCAGAAATAGATCAAGACAACTGGAGATGACCCTGGATGCAGTGGGAGATCTTAAGCTATTTAAGCTAAGGTCTTCAACAGGTCTCAGTTTGACTGAGGCTGTACCATTCAGAGATTAAGACCAGGTAGCAATGGAGGCAAAGCATCTTCTCTTTTATTTGGTCCAAAAATAAAGTCATGCATACATACAACCCACATGGGACACAAAGAGTTAGATATGGCTGAAGTTACTGAAAAAAATTATAATCCAGGTCCAACAATTGTCAGAAATGCAACACTGAGGCTCATAAAAACTGCCAGGTAAGTAAGTTTAGAGATATAGCTATGAAAGTCCCATGTAGACAGGTGAGAATTACTCTGAGAGTAGATGAAGTCTGTATACTTTGCATGAAATCTTGTCTTTTACAGTGTTTGAGGATAGTTTTTAAAATAATATTTATTGATTTAACAATATGCTTATTTTCACTGAAATATGAGGAGGCATTTGTTATCTGATTGTAACATAACATACAGATACAAGACTATTTGGACATTTGGATGGATCCTATAAATTCAGAAATCCCTTCCTCCAGGGCATGATACTACATGAATAGTTTTTAAAATACAATGTTTATTGATTTAAAAGTAGGTTTACTGTCATTTAAATTCAAAAGGATACTTTTGTTACCTAAATGTAACATTATAGATACAAAACTTATTTAGACATTTAGATGGCTCCTAAAAGAGCAAATATGCCATCTTTCAGGGCAACAGCATATACTCTCCATGCTTTCTCTTTCTGTGCAAATATTATCCATATTTTTCCATAAATACTGCAAAGATCATCCCATCTACCTCACATGCCTTCCTCTGGTCATCTCTAAATCTGGCCTCAAGTACTTACCAGGTATTTCCTCAACTGTAAAATGGGGATAATAATAACACTTAGCTCACATGGTTGTTGTACAGATCAGAGAAGGTAGTAGTTGTAAGACTTTATATCCCTGGCTTCCATCAAATCCCAGATAAAATCCCTTCTACTTCTAAAAAAGGTGTTTCCCAATCCCCCCTAATATTGGTGCCTTCTCTCTTTGATTACTTCAAAATCATCTTATGTATAATTTGTTTGTAAATGTTCATAATTTGTATGTTATCTTTTCCAGTGGACTGTGAGTTCCTTAAAGGCTTTGGGGTCTGTGTTTTTGCCTTTATTTGTAGTTCAATACTTAGAAGAGTGCCCAATTTATAGCAAACATTTAAATGCTTTTGGCTTGACTTTAAGTTCTCTTCCAATTTTCAGTCTATGTTCCTATGATCCTAAGTCACTGTTGGTAGGGGCTGAAACTTACCAATACCCACCATTCCCTGTGACTTATCTGAATTTTTATATTTTTTGAAATTGTAGTATTCTATGATTTGCAGTCATATGACTTTGCTCCATGTTTTTTTTTTCATCTAAACCAAGAACTGAATGGAATATACAATAGAACTCCAATTACATGGGAATCATTGAGCAATGGAACAATTATCATGAATGACCATGGAATTCCATTGTCTGGAATCCATTATGCAAGTCCTAAGGTGATTCTCCACTATATATATATATATATACATATATATATATTTTTTTTTTCCTATCACCTCTGGCCACTGGATTCAAATCACAAACATCAAGCTTACTCTTTTCTCCTGAGTTATTGAATGCCCATGTTATAACTGCTATAGTTCTCTTACTTTTGACTGTGAAGATACAACCTGTGAAAACACCATTAAAGACAGATTGTAGAAACCATGATTCTTTAATGTAATACTCAGTGATAATCTGATTTTTGTGCCAAAATTTGGAACAGGGTCTTTAGAATGTAAAGTAGCTTTAGCAAGTAAAAAACAGAAAGAAAAATGAGTAGGGGAAAGGAGAACAAACAAGGAGAAAGCCAAATGCAGAAAAATATCTGGTAGAACAGAAAAAGAGAAAAGGGGCAGAGGAAGGAAGAAGATGGGAAAAGAGAGGGAAATGGGAAAAAGTGCAAGAAGCATGTTTCCATGCAGTCAGTCCTGAGGGACCCTGCTAGCCAGCAAAAATGAAGTGATTGTATTTTTGATTTCCCACAATATGCAAACAAATGATTTAGTTGTTAAACATGTGGTTATTGAATTCTGAGAAATTTCTCTTCCTAAAAATTTGTGACAACATTGTCAGCAATGCCAGATTGCTTTTCTATTTCAGTGAGGCTGGCATCCAATGTGCCATCTATACCCAGATTCCAAATGATTGCTTTTATGTAATTTTTGTATAAGCAAGAATTAATTACATGCTTAGAAATGTGAGAAATGTGTTAACCTTCCCATTATTTTTCAATACCCAAGAGAATTGGAGTTTGGGTCACAATGGCGAATTTAATTATTTTTCATGATGAATTTTTATTTATGTTAATATCCTTGAGGGCCTATATATCTGTTATTAACCACATTCACCATTTGTTTGGCTCCAAATCTTTGTAAGCTGTGTCTTTAATCTTTCTGCTTTTAGAAGCTTTTGACACTATTGAAAGTACTTTAAACCTGTGAACAAAGGATTGTGAAATCATTCTTTCTGTCTGTCACATATGTTCCTCCTTAGTAATTTCATACTGGGAGCTTATTTCAATGAAATTTGATGGAGGAACCTGACAACTCCCCATCTCCTTAGCTCATTGAATCAAAGAACCACAGAACCTCTGTTACAGAAGACCACATGGGTCTTCTAGTCATCCCTCAGTGGGGCAGAAACCACATCTGTTTAATCCCCAACACAAATTCATCCAGAGTCTACTAGAAGATCTCCAGCACTGGAGCAGCCTGCTCTACTTTGGGGTAGTTCTATCTAGGAATATTATTTTTATGTCAAGCCAAAATTGGGTTCTTTATGACTGCTACCATTGTTTTTGAGTCCTGCCCTGTATTATAAAGTGAAATAAATCCCATAGTTCTTCCTCTGCACAGACAGTTAGATAGCCATCAAGTCTCCTCTTGTCTAGGCAAAACAACTCAAAGAGTCACGGGAATTCAGAATTGAAAAGGACCTCAAAGATCATCCAAGCACCTCCTTCCATGAAAAGAAAGATTAACACTACAAAATCCCTACTAGTGGATATCTAGCCTGAAAAGACCTCCAATGCTAGAAAATCTATTATCTTCTGAGATGGCCCATTTTTAATTATTTATGTGTGTACACAACACAGTCACACACCCACATATGTATATGTGTGTATATATATATAATATATGTATATATTTATATATATATATATATATATATGAAATATATCAGTTACCTGCTCACATAAGTCTTCTCTTTGCAAAGCTAAATATCTCCCCACCTACCCCTACATACCTCCAATGCTTTCAAGCAATACTCCTATGGAAATATCTACAGTAACATCACCATCCTGGTTGCCTCCCTCTAAATATGGCACAGATTGTCATTTCCTTTCTAAAATGAGGGGTCCGGAACTAAGCACATATACTCGATGTTTTATTGTAGCCAGGGCCTATACAGCAAATATCTGACCAAGGCAGAATATGACTGAGGACTTACACAGGATTTGAGTAGCTAAATATGTCTGTGATCACTCACTAATATGTGTACTTTTTCTAGCCATGTAAATCACAACCTATCCATGCCCCTAATTCTATTCAACATTTGGTCATGTGGATCTTATAAATCTTCAACATGGTGATCACTCAACATTCTGGAGGCATTTCTTTATTCTTCTGACATTGTGAGTTGTCCATAAGTGTCCCTCAGTCTTGTACCATGACTGGCACATTTTCTTCTCTGGTCATACTTTCTCTCATGTCATCTTTCAAACCAGTTCTCTAGTACAATTGAATGTTGGCAATATAGTAAAATCTACTCAAACTACTATAAACCTCTCCATTGTTCTTTGGGTAACCTCCAATTTTAATTCTTCAAAGTTTGTTACATTCTGTTCTCCAGAAGAGTTTTTTTTTTTTTTGCTTTTTGCTGAGGCAATTGAGGTTAAGTGACTTGCCCAGGGTCACACAGCTAGGGAATGTTATGTGTCTGAGACCAGATTTGAACTCAGGTCTTCCTGACTTCAGAGCTGGTGCTCTATCCACTGCGCCACCTAGTTGCCCCTCCAGAAGAGTTTTTATTGAATACCATGACTCATCTAATGTATCCTGTGATTAAATTAGATATTTTAACTATTAAATTTGCAGTTCATTAATATCCCCAGATATTTCCATTATAACAGTTTCCTACTCCTCCACAATCTTGAACTTATACAGTTGATTTTTGAACCCATTTGTAAAATTTAAAATTTGTCTATTTTAAATTTTATTAGATTGGACTCACCTTTCAACACTGATAAAACTTTGTAGATTCAGAGGCAGCTAGGTGGTGCAGTGGATAGAGCACCAGCCCAGAAGTCAGGAGGACCTGAGTTCAAATCTGGCCTCAGACACTTAACGCTTCCTAGCTGTGTGACCTTGAGCAAGTCACTTAACTCCAATTGCCTCAGCAAAAAACAAACTTTGTAGATTCCAACTCTCTTTACCTTCCATCTTTATATTGTCGGCAAAACTCAAAATCATGATGTCTACTTCTCCATCCACATCCTTGATTTAAAAAATAGATAAATAAATATTGAATAGAACAGGTCTAAGGATAGTGCACTGGGGCACCAAACTAAAGACTTTCTTCCAGGTTGATCTGCTACATTTATGACTCTACTTTGGGTTGAAGCATCCAAACAATATTGTATCCATCTAACTATAAAAGTGTTTAGTATACTAGTTTGAATATAATACTCCTTCTTGTCCATGAGGAAGCATGAGCAATTACAATGATCAAAAGTAATTATTTGCTCCTTTAAAAAAAATGAAGATCCACCTTCTCTTTTCCCATCTCTTCTCTGCCTATTATTGAGAAAGCAAGAAAAAGCAAAGTTCTGCTACAAGCATGTATAGTCAAACAAACAAACAAACAAAAAAACACAATAAAACCCAAATAGCTAACATTGGTCATTCTGGAAAAAAATAAAATAAAAGACTCAATCTGCACTTTTAAGTCCATCACTTGTCTATTTAAGAGTATGTATCATGTTTCATTCTAAGTCTTCTAGAGTCATGATTGTTTATTGTGTTTATCTGATTGAAATGTCTTCTTAGTAAAACAAGGTTGGTTCTTAGTGATCCCCATTTCTAAGCATTCAAAAATGTTAAATATATATGTATATTTTTCTAGGATAATGTCAAATATCAAAGTCAATTTCATCAGCATATACTCTGCAGAATCTACCTTCTTCCTTTAAAAAAATATTGTGTTACCTCTCCTGTTAATGATTTTTTAAAGATTTCTAACAATGGCTGTATAATCATATATACTAGTTTATCTATGACTGTATTACAATTAAATCTAGGCCTGGTGACTTCAACTCACTGAAGACCAGCTTCTTGGAAAACAATGCTTTATATTTTATGATATTTCTTTCAACTTTTTTTCTCATATTTATTGTTATCTCAAGAAGTCAGAGATGCCTGGGAAATTAATTTTTAAGTCTTTATTTCAATGAGGTTTTATACCATCTATACTTCTTTCTCTATTCTTTTTTTTCATTTTTCCCTCTAGAGCTCTCATTTCATTTTAATTTTTTTTTAAGTATAATCACATTTCTTTCTAGAATTCCAGTAGAGCTTTGTGCCAAATTTATGATTTTCTTTAAAGCTTTGCTTAGAGGGGGATGTGGAGTTATTCCCTTCCTCTGAGTCTGTCTTGAGTGTCTCCTAGTTTCATAATATTTCTTAAACATCTGATTCTTATTCTGCTTGCACATTTTTTCCAGCTTTGCTTCCTAAGTTGAGACTTTGTAGAGAGACCTTCTTTGGTCCTGATCTGAGTAATAACATTATGCTCTTCAAAGATCTCAGGAGCAGTTTGCATCAATATGCTACAAGTTATATAGGGCTGTGTGATCTAGAATATATCCCAATCAGTACCCTCTCAATTTGAGCTCTGTTGACTTCTAACCCTGGTTCAGGATCAGAGCAGCACTGTTGCAAGATCTAAGAATCATAAAATTATTTTAAAAATAAAAAAAAATTAAATGAGATATTTGTATTTTGCAAACCTTCAAGTGCCATATTTGTTGTTCATTGTTGTTTTTAATTCTTAAAAAAAACAGTCTAATGCAGTAGAAGTTTCCCTCCCATCCTATGTTACTATTATTATTGTTATTAAAATAGTACTCTAATTCCAGCAGAGTATAAATTAAAATTCAACCAACATTTATTGAGTTCCTACCTTGAGTAAAGTATGGTGATAGTTTCTGGGGATATAAAGAACAAACAAAACAATTTTCTAAGAATTTAGAGTTTCCTGGAGAGAAATAAAAAAAAAACATGCATACAAGTAATTATAATACAAAAAATTAAGGTTGAAGAAAGCACTAGAATTTAGGTGCAGAGATGAGGAGGGAGCACTTAGAAAAGATTCTAACAATTCACATGGAATTGAGAAATCACAAAAAAAACCCCTCCAAAGCTATGTATACCCTTTCACTTAGCAATATCAATACTGGTTTTATACCCTAAAAAAGTATTTTTTAAAAAGGAAAAGGATCTATATGTACAAAAATATTCATAGAATCTCTTTGCTGGGGACAAATAATTAGGAAATGAGGGGATGCCCATCAATTGTCGAATGGCTAAATAAACTGTGACATGTGATTATGATGGAATGCTATTATGCCATAAAAATGATGATGAACAGAATGGTGCTCTCAGAAAAACCCAGATAAACTTCCATGAGCTGACGCAAAGTGAGATGTACTGTGTACAAAGTAACAGTGATACTGTGATATGATTAGCTGTGAATGACACAACTATTCTCAATAATACAGTGATTCAAAACAATTCTAAAGGAGTTATAATGAAAAATGCTATCCATACCCAGAGAAAGAACTGATGGTGTCTGAATGTAGATTGAAGTGTGCTTTTCTTTATTTTTCTTGATGGGTTTTTTGGGGTCTATTTTCTTTCACAAAATGATTATTATTGAAATGTTTTGCATGACTACACATGTGTAACCTATATCAAAGTGCTTGCATTCTCAATGGAGGTGGGATAAAAGCAGAGAATTTGGTACTTAAAAGTTTTAAAAATGAATATTAAATATTGTTTTTACATGTGACTGGATAAAATAAAATACTAAATAGATAAAAAAGATGTTTTTAAAAAAAAGAAAAGGGAGATCATTAGTTAAGCTTGGGAAACTGATCATTGAGTTTGATAGGAATATAGAATTCATAAGATGAAGTAGGGGAAATCTGAACGGACACATGTGAACAATGGGTTTTGGGGATATTAGGCTTCTATCAACATTGCCCAAGGTCTCATTGCTTTCTGAGTTGTCATTTATCATTATTGATTCATATTGAATTTGATGTATACTAAAGCTTTAGGGAACTAGATAGTATAGTTGGTAGAATGTTGCATTTGGAAGAAGACCTCAAATCACTTAACTTCAAAGTCCTCATTATAAAATGAAGATAAGAATAGCATTCTTTCTTACAGGGGTCCTGTGAAGATCTCATGGAAAGACACCATTAGTTGCTTTTTTTTGACTAGGTGAAAGAGGAGCTTCTTTAACTCAATTGCTAGCCAGCCTGAATGGATGCAACCTTAATCATACTGTGACCTGTTGAAGACTTTAGCTTAAAAAGGCCAGGGGCAGGGGCAGCTAGATGGCACAGTGGATAAAGCACCAGCCCTTAAGTCAGGAGAACCTGAGTTCAAATCTGGCTTCAGACACTTAACATTTCTTAGCTGAGTGATCATGGGCAAGTCACTTAACCCCAATAGCCTTAACAACAAAAAAGGCCAGGGTCTCTCTCTGCATTCAGGATCATCTCCAGTCATTCTGATCTATAACTGGCCACTGAGCCCAGATAGCTCTGGAGGGGAAAGTGAGGCAGGTGACCTTGCACAGTCCTCTCTCACTTAAATCCAATTCACTTGCATGTCATTATATCCCTTCCCTAATATCATGGTCCTTTTGGGAAAAGAAAAACAAACAACCTTTATTGTCACACTTAACATATGTAAAGTGCTTTATGAATTGTAAAAATATATACATACTAGCTATTAATGTTAAATCTGCCAAATATTTTTCAAATAAACTGCTATTTAGCTATCTCTCTCTTATACTTGTGAATTCAACATTGGACTCATGGCAAAAACCCTACACATCATATATCTCTATTATATTTAATCATATTCAGATAGTTGTTCTAGCCTGTCAAGGTTTTTGGAGCCTGATTCTGTCATCCAGGAGGTTAGCTGTACCTCTCAGCATCTTGTCAATTGAAAATTTGAATAACATTCCACCTGTGCTTTATCCAAGTCATTGAGAAAAATTTTAGCAGAACAAGGCCAAGCATGAATCCCTGGGCTATCATATGGGGAGATTTTCTTCTGAGTTTATACCAGGTCATTAATGACCACTTTTTTGGTGTGGTTATTCAAATATTTTTGAATGTATCTAAGAGTAATGTTATTTATTCTACATCTCTTCATTTTCTACATAATGGAATTTGTCAAATACTTTACTAATATCTCAATTATCTATATCATTCCCCTGATTCAGAAATTCCCCAGAATAGAAACTAATTTTTTTTAAAAAGATTAGTTTGACATGATCAGGTTTTGTTTTTTTAATAAAATGATTCTGATACTTTATGTCACAACTTCTGGGTTTTTTTTTTTTTTGGTTTTGGTTTTTTTTTTTTCTAAATGTTCACTATTTTTTTTTCATTGCAAGTTCCAAAATTTTGCCAGGAATCAGTCAACCTCATTGGCCGAGAGTTGGCTCTCTTTTCATCCTGATATAAAACCCCTGACCTTCTCCCACATTGCAGTGACTATCCCATTCTCCACTCTTTCAGAGGTCACTGGTACACTAATCATAACATTTGTCAGCTTACTACTACTTCTGTACAATTATTCCAATCATGTCCCCATTGAGGCTTTCTTGGCAAAGATACTGGAGTGGTCTGCCATTTCCCTTTTTAGCTCATTTTTCAGATGAGGCAACTAAGGCCAAGTTAAGTGACTTATCCAGGGTCACACAGATAGTAAGTAGCTGAGGCCACATTTGAATTCAGGTCTTCCCAGCTCCAAGCCTAGCATCCATACACTGTGCCATGTAGATGCCTTAGCTTATTAGTTCTAGTTTATTTCAATTTGAAGATTTGTAATCAATTAGATTTCCAAGTGATTTCTTAATATCTACTTGTTTATGTTGGGTTCCTACTCCACATTAGCTACCTCTATCCTATCCAGTCTAAAGAATATTCCCGTAGGCAGAGGAAATGGAAGCAAATTTAAATTTAAGTATCTTTGTTTCTATTATTCATTATCTTTGTCCCATCTGACACAAGCAGAAGTTTTGATATTCTCCTTTTACAAAATACCTTCTTATGCTTCACACACACACACACACAACACACACACACACACACACACACACAGTCTTTGTATTGTCTAATTTGTTGAAGTGGATAGAACTCTGGACAGTGAGGAGGACATGAGTTCAATCCTGCCTCAGACACTTACTACCCGTGTGACATCAGGGCAAGTCATTTAACCTCTTTCTGCTTTAGTTTTCTCATCTGTAAAAGGGGTATAATAATAACATCTACTTTCTAGAGTTCTTATGAGAATAAAATTAGGTAATATTTGCAAAATGATTTGCAAGTTCTATATGAATATTTAAAGTTCTATATGAATACTAGCTACTATTTGGAAAGGATCATTCTTTTATTAGTCTTTCATTCCTTGCTCTTACTTCTCTCTTCCATACATATCTTCTCTAAGTTTAAATTGGTTGAGGTCCTTGTGCACAGAAAATGGTATCTTTAAATAGCTCTATTTCCTCATCGTTAAAATTCTTCCACTCTGTTTTCTATTCATTTTTTAAAGCTACTAATTTCTTTTGGATTAACTTCCCCTCTAAAATTTCATGAGATGCTACCTGGTTTTTTTTCTGAATTTTTTTGAAACTTAAATTCTAGAATGCATATCAGATTGTGCTCAGCTTCTCTCTTCTTCTCTATCACAAATTCTAAGATGGAATAGTGACTTTTTTGCCAAGTTTTCCATCATTTCCACCTCCACAAATAATTCATCCTTATTAGCAAAAATCAGACCCAAAATGCTCCAGGTCTTCTGCAAATCAGTTCCTCCACCCACTATGAGGATGAAAATATTATTAAGGCAAATTGAGATGTTACTAGTGTAATAATTCGTCCACATGTAGTCAATAATCACCAAATTTACTTTTTTTAAATGTTACATAAAATAAGACAGAGGAAGCAATATTGAGTGAGGGAATCCAGAAATGTGCCACTAAGGAATTCCCCAAGGGCATATCTCTCTCAAAGTATCTCCTTTACTAGTCTAAAAGAAATTTATGTCATTCTTATCAATTTCTCAATCTCTTCCTATTTAAGAAAAAAATTCTCCTACTTATCACTTTAGGCTAGCTAAGAAAAACTATTACAAGCAGCACCATTGTTTTAGTGATTTCCCATGGAAAGGTGCAATTATTCAACTGCCTCTCCACTCTTGGAGGAGGGTGATACAGGGAATAGAAGCATCTACCAATTTCTCAAATTATAATTTTTCTTGACTTTTGATACAAGTACCATCAAGAAAAATCAAAGTTAGTGGCCACTAATTTCCATATAGTTAGCTATAGATATAATATTAATGATCATGAACTTTGGTATGTATACATATACACACACACACACATATATATATTATATATATCTTTACATATATATGAATATACCTCATAACTGTTTTTGTTTTTGAGTCATTTCAGTAATGTCTGACTTCTTGTGACCCCATTTGGGTTTTCTTGGCAAAGATACTGGAGTGGTTTGCTATTCTATCTCCAGCTCATTCAATTTACAGATGCAGGAACTAAGGCAAGCAGGATTAAGTGACTTATCCAGAGACACACAGCTAACAAGTGTCTGAAACCAGATTTGCAATTAGGTCCTTCTGATTCCAGGGTTGGTTCTCTATTCACTGTACTACCTAACTGCCATATTTATGTATGTGTATATTCATGTATATACATATGTGTATCTGAATATGTATATATAAATATATAAACATAAATAAATATATAAATTTTAACATACATATAAATATATATAAATATGTATATGTATATAAATATATCTGCATATATACACATACAAATCAATGGTACTAAAGAGTTTTAAATGGAAAGAAAAAGTAATTTATGTGTCAAACAAGAGTCAGCATCACTGACTACACAAGTAAGAAATAACTTTTATTGATTAGACTTCAGAGAGAGGAAAATTAACACAACTTAGAAGAAAGAGAATATCTCTGAAGGGAAATCTCACTGGCTTGTCATATTTATCACAGCCAGGTCTCATTATTCTAGGATACCATAACAGCCCTAAATGACCACACTGATCTCAGTCCCAATCTTGACCTATTCTTCACAATTCAACAAGTTGCTATGGAAACTCTTTGAAGAGTTTCCTATCTCTCAATAACTAAACTCTTTGAAGAAAAGAGCTGGGGATGAGGGAGAATGGAGGTAGGCAAGCCTGAGCATAGGAACCTCCTGAAATGGTGCCAAAATATAATTCAGGAGCTGAACATGTGAGCTTTGTCTTTTTACTCTTTATTTTTCCAGTATCTTTGTCCCAGAAGTCTCCATTCCAACACATCCATTGCTGGTAGATTCCTGAATGTCATATACATCACAAGGCAGGACTAAATTAGTTTTTCTGCTTGGGACAGAGAATGATCTTTGTTAACCAACCATCACAGTTGCAAGGGAATTACCTAATTGATTCATAGCTACAAACAACTAAATCTAGAAAACTACAGAGGGGCACATCTACCTTTCAGGAGAGGAAAAAAAAGATCTGGGAAGCTCATGAAGGTGATATAGAAGTCACTGATCTAGGGAGATAATTCCTCTTTAGAACTTTAGGTTATAGAGTCTGCCTATTGCATGTGATGGTACATTTGAAAGACAAGGCACAGCTGCCTTTTTACTCTGTAATCAGTGCTTATGGCCTTTTCATTCTGAAGCCTTCCCTTAGCCTTGTGGCTCCCTTCTCCTGTTGATCTATTCCTCTTGGGCCTTTCATTTAGAGGAGAGGCTCAGGCTAGCTACGCTTTATTCCCCTCCTGGCTCTGTTCATAACTCTTAAATTCACTCTTGTGCCTCTGCTGAGATTCTTTTGATTTTTCCCTAAATTTCTATCACTTTGTATAAGACCTTTAGTCATGGTAATGGCTGAGAGCCCAACTTCAGAGTATTATCCAGAGAGAAGCTTGTCATCTCAAATACTATTTGGAAGCAGTTATTTACACACTATAAATAAATAAAATAGAGAGAAGAGCTAAGAAATGATTTACAAGAGTCCATTAATAATAAACAAAATAAGCACCTAGAAAATCTGGATTCAGAATTAGCTGTCTCTCCCTATTTTTTCAAATACAATAGCTCTTTATTCAGGAACAAGGTCTCCTTGTTAGGAATCCTGGCTGCTTCTGCAAACAGTGACCAAGTCAGCCATCAGGGTATTTGAGGCCATCTTCACAATCATTAAGCATCGAGTGACTAAACTCATTGTCCAGCATTCCAAAAACTTCCTGCTAATAGACTTGTCCCAGTGTTTCAAACAAACAGCCCAGTGGAAGAGAACAGACATAATATTCTGAATTAGCTTGCAGAAAATCTGGGGATTTTAAGTTCTGGTTCAGAAATCACGGGAATGGAAGGGTAACCCAAGGATCATGTAGAGGTTGTGAGCCAACATCATACCTCTTGGCAGGATTGCCACTAAGCTACCCCACATGGATGGGCATCTGTTCTAATGCAAAATGCTATTAGCAAAGGAGAATCCAAGGCCTCTCTCATAAACCTTAATTTTAACCTTCAATACTGCCCCACCATTCAACAGTCTTCAATAAACTGTTATCAAGTGTAAGGCAGATAAGCAATGAAGAAAGTACAAAAATAATTAAGAGTCCCCATCCTCAGAGAGTTTGCAGTACAGTAAGGAAGACAAATCAGGAAGACCAAGAATGTAGTGAATGCATAGATATATAAACAAAATCCTCTGATAATCAAGAAAAGATTGCTCATTTCCTATTAGGAAAACTTCATTTAAGCTAGGATTCAGTTATTCTTTGTCTTAGTTTCATCTGTGAAATGTGGATTCTAACTCCTGCTCTACCCTTGTCAAAAGATTGTAGTGATAATAAAAATGAAATATCACATGGGAAACCTTTAGAAAATTAAAAAAATAATGAAAAGTGTTAAGCAAATTGAGATATAGTTTTTGTAATTTATTTTGTTGCTGTTTATATCACTGTTATCTGAAGTATTTTCCACATTGCTGCCTCAAGTGTAGCATCAATTAGTGGGCAAATGTACCATCTTCAAAGGAATGGATTTATACTTATGTGGATTGATATTTCTAAGAGACTTCTTCAATGATTTCTTTCCTCCAGGCTACATAATTTTAGGTCCTTTTACTGGCTTATGATGGTCTTCTAAGCAGAAGGTCTCCAAGTATGGTCTAGAGTGTCATCCACAGTGTCTTACTTTTATTTCTATGAAGGGATTCAAAATTTTCCTGTAGCATTTAGTAAAAAATCAGACATTACATCACTGACATTTAATCAACAGCAAAATTATCTTCTTTGCACTCAACTGGAAAACATCAATTTGCAAGGGTAAATTCCCTATCCTGTAGAATATTTTGTTCTGATGGAGTCTTCAAATTGAAAATTTTGAGGACCACTCTCCCAAAGTCTTAATATAGAGAAAATGAGCCACAAAATGGAAATAATCCTGACTCTATAGTCAGGGGACATGAGTTCAAATTTTCTTCTTGGCACTGCCTGTGTCACCTTGGACCAGTCAATCCTTTTGTTCTTGGCTCATCTGAAAAATAAGTGTATTTATAGAATTTGTGACCTTTTTGAGCTGTATTTCTATGATCTGATCTTATGGAACTTGAAATGATTTACTCCTTTAAGAAAGAAAAATATGAAGTCAGTTAATGAAGACTTTGTCTAATAGCTATGAAAGACAGTACAGAAGAGAAAATAGATTTATGGGTGTGGAGTCAGGAAGATTTGCATTTGTATCCTACCTCAGATACAAACTGGCTACCTGACTTTAGTTTTGCTACCAGTCACCCAATCTCACTTTATGAAAAACAAATACAATAAATACTTCATAGAGTGGTTGTTAAGATCAAGATATGTGAAAAGCACTTTGCAAATCTTAATGTACATATAAATGTGAGTCAGCGTCACCCTTGTTTTTTATAAATGTCTTTGACTTACCAATGATTTGGCAAATATTTATTAAGCACCTATAATAAATAACATGTTCCAACACATAGCAATAAAAGGTAGGGCGAGGATCCACATCCAGAGAGAGAACTACGGAGAATGAATGTAGCTAGAAACATAGCATTTTCACCATTTTTTTGTTTGTTTGTTTCTTTCTTGTGTTTTTTTTTATCTGATTTTTCTGGTACTATATAACAAATATGGAAATATGTTTAAAAGAACTACACATTTTTAATCTACATCAGCTTGCTTGCTGTCTTGGGGCAGGGAGGTAAGGAAAGGAGGTAGAAAAATTTGGAATACAAAGGTTTAAAAAATGAATGTTGAAAACTAAATTTACATGTATTTGGAAAAATAAAATACTATTGAAAAAAAATTTAAAGGTAGGGCAAGGGATACAAAATAAATTTAAAACATCTTTTTAAATCTATCTTATAACTGGAAAGATATGACAATGAAAATGGCTGACATCTACATAGTGCTTTAAAGTTTACAAAGCACTAAGTATAAAATATATCTATAGATACGTGATACATATATAATACATACATACATATGTGCATACTTACATATGTGTATAAGGTATTCCAAAAGTCTTAGAGCAATTTTAAGTTTTAGTAACACTAAAAGAGTAAATGGTAGAAACTTATAAGTAACATCATTTGAAATTTTATTTAATTTCTTTTATATTTTAACTTTATGAATGTTTAATGATAATTTAATTTTTAAATTTTTATTTATTTTGAACTTGAATTAGAGCAATTTTATGTTTTAGTAACACTGAAAAAGTAAATTGTAGAAATTTATAAGTAACATCATTTGAAAGTTTATTTAATTTCTTTTATATTTTAGCTTTATGAATGTTTAATGGTAAAAATTTAATTTTTTCAGGGCAGCTAGGTGTCATAGTAGATAGAGCACCAGCCCTGAAGTCAGGAGGACCTGAGTTCAAATGTGACCTCAGATACTTAATACTTCCTAGCTGTGTGACCCTGGGCAAGTCACTTAACCCCAATTGCCTCAGGGGGGAAAACATATATATATATATATATATATATATATATAATTTTTTAATTTTTATTTATTTTGAACTTGAATACAAAGACAGAAAAATAATGAAATTTTAATTTTAAAGGGAACCAATAAACAAAAGAGAACATCCTGTTATTACATACTGCATGTGTGACAATTTCTGGATAACACTTTCTCAAACCACTGGACCAATAGAAGAGGTCCTTTGGCATGAACAGAATTATCTCCATTAGTCTTTTTCTTGTGATATCAAGACTGTTGCATACACACCAAAACCTTGTACTTTGGATATCTTAAGAATAGAATAACCCACATAATCTCTTTGGTCACAAGTAGCCATTGATGGAAGTTTTTACCAAGTCTGAAAATTGATTAGAATCATGTAAAGCACAAAATGTTGATTAGGTGGAATTTTAATAAGAAACATGTCAATATTTTAAAATTTCAATTAATCAACCATTTGGCTTTTTGTAAGCTTATAGCATTTATACAACAGAAGTTATAAAAGCTTTAAACTTCACTGAGGCAAGATTTTTGAGACAATACATTTCATATATTAATATATTATATTAATATGTATAACTATAACTTGGAATGCAGTGTTCTTTCCACACTGCTTCCTAAAATAAAATGACAATGCAAAGAAGTATTTAAGGCAAAACAAAATGGTGAATGAGGAAAACACTTTAAAATTTGAGTTCTACTGGCTCTGAAAACTTGTCAACTGAGTAACTTTGGCCAAGTTATTTCACCTCTGGGTCTTGGTTTGCCCCTCTACAAAAGGCAGGGCTTGGCTAAATAGTCTAGGTGAATGAAACAATTGAAAGGAAGCAATATTTGGAATCAGAAGAATTGAGTTCAAATCCTTGTTCTACCCATGACTGTCTCCATCACCATGGGTGTGTCCATCTAACCTCTCTGGTACTCAGTTCCTCACCTACAACATGAGTGGGCTTGGGTAGATGATTTCCAGAGTCCCTTCTAGCTATAAATCTATTATTCTTCAATGGTCTCAAGCTCCTTTCATACCAAAATGATTTATACAGAAAAAAAGTGAACTGGAACAATTCATTTTGATTAAATGTAATCTAAAAAACATTTATTAAGCATCTTCTATGTGATAAGTCCCATGAAATAATGGATAGAGGAACAACCTTGAAGTTAGGAATACCTGGGTTCAAGTCATATCTCTGACACTTACTGTCTTAGCTGATTGTGGGAAAGTTGCTTAATTTTTCAATGTCTTAGGTAAGTTTCTAAAACTATATATGGCAAATGGGTGATGTGTCTGCATTAATTGAGAAATTATCCATAATGGGAGTTACATATGCTTTAACTAATTAAAATTATTGGTTTGGACCAATCTCTCCCTCCCTCTCATCTCTGAAGGAAATTTGAGATTCCAAGACTTAACAGTAAAGAGAGATTGCATCCTAGATAAGGTGGACAGCTTATGCAAAAGCACAAACAGAAGCCAACCAAATTCCTACCTCCCCAGGCCTCACACTATTAATGAAATTCATCTTTCTGGAGTTTGAGAGATCTATCCAGAACCTCTGTGAGCCCTATATATGTAAATACATGTATGATTTATATCCTATCTTCATATACACCATCAAAAGTCCCACCCAAAGATGCCATCTGGTAAACTCATCAAATCGATCAGGGAACTCCCTTGATCAACACTTAACACTAACTAGATGAGATTTAAGATGAGGTTTTAAGAGTCTGGGAAGAGCCAGAAGCAAAAAGGCATATCCACTTATTATAGTGACAATAGTAATACAGAATCTACAGCTGTGGGAAGGGCTGGCATAGGGAAGAAAGATTCCACTTGTTCTATTTAACCCCAGAGGGCAAAATCAGGAGCAATTGGTAGAAGTTGCAAAGAGGCTGGTTTTGGATTGATACAAGGAAAATTTACTGATAATTAGTAATGCAAAGGGAATAATGGGTATATAGCTAGGTGGCACATTGGATATAGTGCAGGGACTGGATTCAAGAAGAACCAAGTTCAAAAAATCTGGCCTCAGAAACTTGCTAGCTCTGTGTCCCTGTGAAAATCACATAAATGTTTGCCTCAGTTTCCTCATTTGTAAAATGAATGGGAGAAGGAAATGACATACTACTCCAATATCTTTGCTGAACCTGACTGAAATGATGGGACCACAACAAAAGGAAATAAGTTTCTTTGTGAATTAGTGTACCTTCCACTTTCTCAGCACTGGAGGTCTTCAGACAAAGGCTCCTTGACTATTCATCTAGCATTTTGCAAAGTAGGGCAAGGTTTCTTCTTCAGGTATGTTAGACTATATGACTTCTGAAATCCCTTCTGGTCATAAATGTGTGATTCTACGAGGGCTGATGAGAAAAGGAACTGGTCATCTTAAGAGATAGAGATTTCCCCCTTAATTAAGATCTTTAAGCAAAGATTGGATGATTACTTACCAGGCATCTTGTAGAGAAGATTCTTTCTCAAGTATGGATTGAACTAAATGGCCTTTAATGTTCCTTCCAACTTTGGGATTCTGTCATTTTGTGATTCACTGGGATTCCAGGAGTGAACATGGAGAATCAATATTCCAAGGCAAAAGCTAGGGGCAGCAAAAGTATAAACATGCAAAGGAAAGAGCTGAGCTTCAGCCATATACTGAATGAGGGAGAGCTCCCTTTGATCCCTTTGAGGATACTGTGGGAGATTAAATCCACTTTCCTGATCTGCTGAATAAGGAGCAGCTCCAACCACTTTCATTTAACTCCAGACCTCCTGAATAACTCCTGGGTGGGCATGTGGAGTGGTAACTAATTTGGGATAATCTCTGCATTTCCAGTAAATAGGATGTGAAGTCACTACAGAGAATCAAGTGTTAAATATGGTTGGATTAGAACAGTGGTTTCTATTTAGTACTTGGAAAACTCCTTGTGGGTTCACCACAATGATCCAAGTGGTTTGTGAGAAAAATTCTTTAATTATGCCTTGAAGAGTAAATAATTATGTTATGAAGAGATAATAGTAAATATAGGATGCCTTAATGAATTATTTTTAATTCTCATAGAATGTCCTATACAAAATATTCATAATTAAGTCATAATTAGAGTTTATAATTATATATTTACTTTAAAAAATAATTATAGATAGATTAAATTTTATACTATAAATTTTAATGTACAGGTTTGGGGGCAAAAGTTATCATTGTAGTTACCATAAACACTTCATGAACAAGTTTTAAAGACAATTATTAGTACTATATTAAATTATCTTGGTAATTTACAACAAATTTGATGTTGTTTTGAAAGGGATTAACAAAACACAACATAATGGAAACCATTGAATTAAAATTTGAAGAAATCAGATTTAAAGTAACCTTTCAGAATATTCAAGGGAATCATTAAGAGATCCATAAAAAGGACTGCTGGGGACTGACAAAAACCACTACATTTATACATTTATGGTTTGTAATGTATAAGCTAGTGGTCATCTTGAGTGAGTATATACTTGCTCAGCTTCTCTTCACTATAAAGATAACGGTACTGGAATCAACAATAGCAATAAATACCTTTTAAATGTTTATCACATACAGAATACTGTGCTAGGCATTAGGGAGAAACAATTTACATAAGGTATGGTCCCTGCCTTCAACATTCTTTCAATCTGGTGGAAGGATAAAATCCCAACATAGGCATGATAAATGCATTAATAAGTTACAGAAAAAATACTTTGTGAAGCCCAGGGAATGATGATTACAAAACAGCAGGAAGAGATGCCATTTGATTTGGACTTTGTGATGGTGCATTGGATCTCAACAGACTGAGAGAAATTATTTTATTATTATATTAATAACCAAATGTGAATTTGAGATCCAGGCTTTTCTCCCATTCTTTTCTCATTTAAGGTCCAGTTCTTATAAGAAGTCATAACTGATTGATGAAATTGTTTTAGCCCTCAAGATACAATTCTTCATTCTTGGGCAGAATAGAAAATATTAGAAAATATAGAATAATAGAATAAATAAATAAAATAATAGAAAATATAGAAAATAGAATCAGAATAGAAAACCTTGCTTTTGTTTCTCATGTAAACAGAATACCATCTAGGTGAGTTCTTACCCAAGGGGGAAAAGCCTCTGTCCTAATACCATTCCATTAGAGTTTAGGGTGATGCAGCTCATGAAGGAGAAAACCAACCAGAGTGGTCTGGATGGAGATGGATTACCTTGTCCAGATTGCTGGAGGGACCTGAATCTTATCTAGCCCATCTCTCCTCATTAAATTTTCACCAACTAGGATTGATTTTCACTCATCAGGGAAATTCCCTTTCAAAAAAATATTTAGCAGTCTCAGGATCTCCATGTTTTTGTCTTTGGTTTCTGAGCGAAACCACTGACCATCAATTTATTGATCATTAAATAGTCTAATTAATAAATTTATTATTCATTATTTCATATAATTTCTCAGGGTTTTTCATTTGCCACATGACAAAGAAGAAAGAATATTCTGGTCATATTTAGTAGTGTTAAGTGAGGAAGAATTCTTATCTAGAAAATCTATAAAGGTTAGAACTCAGTAGCAGTTGTAGTTGCTGTAAGAAATAATGGAAAACCAAGATGGCCATGAAATGCAGAGTGGGAGGTAGGCTACAACAGAATAGTTAAATCTAAAACTATCAGAATGGTTGTTGGCTCTACCCAGTATTTGGAGACAGAAGCTGGGAGAAAAACAAAACAAAACAAAGAAAAAGAGGCAGTAGTCAAAAGAATGAATCCATAACACTAGGAAGTAAATATCATGGGGGGTAGGAGGGGAAGAGTATGACAAAAAAAGAGCTTTCAAGCCAATGATATAAAGCTTTCACTGACACAGCCCAGATAAGAAAGGTGAAATTATGCAGCATGACTGAAAGAAGAGGAATTGGTGTGAGAGTTTGGGAGAAGAGAGACTTTCTTCTTTTTATCTTCTTTGAGAGAGGACTGGTGTGATTTCAAACTCTCTTGAATCGACTGTAGACATGTGGAGAGACACACAGACTTTAGAAGCAGTAGACATGTAGGGGAAGTTAGCTCCTCAACATGTTGCTGATTTCTACTTTGTCTCCTTAAAAAATTTAGGGAATTTCCCCTTGAGTGAGATAAGGACATCTCTCTTAATTGAGGGAGATCTCATCTCTCTCCCATCTTAAGAAGTCATCCACTCTTTGGCATTTTCTTGTATATACTCATCTGTATAACTATGCCAATTTCTTTATACTACCTAGTTGGAAAAAATGGGTTTACTCACTATTTCTAATGTGTGATCGTCTTCTGAAAACTAGCATTTTGTAAGGAGTTAAACTGGTAAATGTAAGCCAAGATCTATTTTCTTCCTTTTAAGGGATGGTGACTAGGGAAACTAGTGACGTTGCTTTGAGTCTAAAATTTGTTCTTCTATACCAGCAATATTTAAAGGAGCATATAGATATTATTCCAGTTCAGTAACTTCTTGGGGACAGGAAAGCAGAGCAGCCAGACTAATAGTACTCCTCCAGGACTTGTAAACCATTGCACCCCCTCTTTACCTGCTCTCCTACACCCAGCTATAATGCTGACTCTCATTTCCTCACAGTTGGTCCAGACCTTGGGTATACTTACCACTGCCTCCATTAAACACATTTAAACAATCCATGTGGATCCATACAACTAACATGGGCAGCACGTATCTTAAACTAGGATCTTATGATTACTGTGACTACAAATGACAAGAGTAAAATCTTTTCCATCAAAATGCTTTGGCATCTTAGTGACAATGCATTATGCCAGCATTTTTATTGGAATAGAATATTGGTCTCTTTTGGCCTATCATACTTTGGACTATGATTTTCGAATGAATCAGGTCACACAGCCTGCTCATTTGCATTGGTAAATTATTCATAATGGCAATTTGCTAGAAAATAAAGATGTTGCCTTTTGCAAATCCATCAAGAAAATGGCATATTCCTGGTGGAAAACCTACCCTCAGTTGAATCTGACAGCACCTCTATCTCTTGGGTGGGACCTTTCCCAGGTTAATGGAAAGAAAAAAATTAAGGAAATGATGTTGAACTCTTATGCAAAAAAGGAGATGGAACCTTCCTTCCCTTCATCCTCAAACTTACTTATTAAAGCCTAATCTGTTCTTCCAGCTCAATTGCTCCCTCCATGTGCTCTGAATTATTACTGAATAAATATGTTCAACAGTGGCTGCTGGGATTCCACAGATTTCACACACACACACACACACAGACACACACACACACACACACACACACACACACACACACACACACACCACTCTCCACTCTCTGTCTTTGTCTCATTAGATAGCACATGGCAGACTTAAGAAAACTTTTGGTGCAAGAGCTTCAGGCTTGTTGAAGGGCTTGTGTCCCACATATTTGAAGATTAAATAAATTAAATTCTACCAGCTTTCTTAGTGACAAATGATAGACAAACAGTAATGTTTGGAATAAGTTGAGAGGGCTAGCAGACCTAAGGGAGAATTGCCCTCAGCAGAATATCAGAATGATGACAGAAAATTATTGGCACAACTGATCATTCCCAACACCTTCTACTGATTATGAAGTGTTATATCTGTTTTACTACCAGAATTTTGATGTTTTTGATGGAGGACAATTGAATGGCAGTATTAAAAGGGAAATTCTATATTCAGGATTTCTATCTGATTAAAGAGGAAATCTGAGAAAGAAAAAAATTGAAAATGACTTTATTAAAAACATCAAGGCAGAAATACATTGGTGAGGATTCAAAATGCAGATTGCCTTTAACGATGACATTTACAAAAAGGATGGATCATTGGATCTCTGTTCCTCCTCCACTGCCACTTCATGGGGAAGTAAGATTAAAGGGGATGGGGTGCTACAAAGGACAAAGGTGTGGAATCAAAAGGATCTGAATGGCCCTGCCCAATGTAAAGCTCTACATTGAAATCTGGTCCTGAGCAATATGGGAAAGAAAAGTTGATTCCAAAAGGGAAAGCCTAGTAAAAGTCCAAAGCAGAATATTTTCTTTGTCTTCATATCCCCTATTTCTATTGGTACATCAGAAACCTGACTAAACTAGATTTCAAAATACAAAAGAAGAAAAAAAAATCCCCTCTCCCTTTTTTTTGGTCAGACTTTGGCCCTAGGGGCAATTTTGTCACAACCAGTTCCATTATAAATTTAATGGATTGTTGTATTACTTACAAATGCCTGGGGCTTTGGCAAGAGGTGTTCTTTTTAAATTGCAAAGTGATAAAATGCTCACTTTTTGGACTGAGATAAACTTATGATCCTACAGTGACTGAATGGCCTCATTAAGGAGGCACTGAATTATCCACTAGACCCTAAACAGGACATCTAAGGAAATGGACCCTGTGCTATGCCAGCTCAAGTTTCTGTCCAAATACCCTAGCTAATAGCGTGAGCCTGAATTGGTCCTAGAGACTGAAACAGAACACTGGGACTATTGACAGCTGTCTACAGAATGACATCATGCATTATAATTATCTCTTTTCCAAAGGTGTCTTCTGAAATACACATTCCCTCAGACTACTGTTTACCATGATTTTCTGAGGAACAGGAATAGCTTCTAGATTAGAAATCTTTCTCTGTAGCTTCTTTGGGGACCTACTAGCCTATATTAATCTCAGAGGCCAGGACCCATATGTTTCTCAATTTTTATGGATCTGTGAAATTGGTTTGAGTCCAGACTCTGAGACCTCCAAAGATTATATAGAAGTGATTCTCATGAGGTTATTCTCAATCAGTGGGTGATTTTGAAGGAAATCTTTCCATAAGAAGGGTTAATGAATCCTAAACTTGGGAGGACTATTTTAATTTGTTAATCAGGTGACCAATTTTTAAACTATGATGTGTTTTACCCTTTGTGGCTACTGGATAGATTTTGCAGCAGATTAAGACCAAAGAGCGGGAACTGAAGGGGAGGAGTTGACACTATTTAAGTGAGATGTGGTAGGACAGGCCAGGATCATTAAGTGAATGCAGAGATATTGTGGCAAGGGTGGGGACTGGGCAAAATGACTTGCAGGGCTGAAGCTAAGAGGTTTGGTCTTGTTGTAGGACTGATGTCAGTATTTTTCAGTACTGACAGTCACAAACAGCTAGATTGGATTAGGGCAAGGCAGACTGAAACCTGATCTGCAAACTAAGGTCAAGATAGAGAAGCAAATGATGCATAGCTCCCTCTGTGTCTTGTTACACCAATATTTCTGGGGCTGCCCTTCTAATCCTAAAATGACTGACCAGGAAAGGAGAGGGATAACTCTCCAACTTTGTTCTTATCTGCCCTACTCTTCTATATCTATGTCTATCAATGCCTGCTGTATCAATCAGCCTAAAGACATTTATTAAGCAACTGTTATGTGTCAGATGACTGTGCTAAAATGAAAGAAAGGAAGCAAGGAGAAAAGGAAGGAGGGAGAGTGGAGAAGGAAAGAAGGAAAACAAAGAAAGGAAAGAAGAGGCAGAAAAAGAAAGATAAAAGAAGGAAGGAAAAAATGGAGATGGAGAAAGAGAAAGAAGTAGGAAGGAAGGAGGGAAGGAGGAAAGAAGGAAGAAAGGGAAGGAAGGAAGGAAGGGAAAAATCCCTGCCCTTAAGGAGCTTACAATTTTATGGGAAATCAACGTGTACACATATAATTAAAAATATAACAGGGCAGCTAGGAGACTCAGTGGATAAAGCACCAGCCCTGAATTCAGGAGGAACTGAGTTCAAATGTGATCTCAGACACTTAACATTTCCTGGCTGTGTGACCCTGGGCAAGTCACTTAACCCCAATTGCCTCAGAAAATAAACAAACAAAAAACATATCCAGTTGTGGGAGAGGGTGGAGTTGAAGAGATAAGGAAAGATATCATGTGGAAGGTAATATTTGAGATGAGCTTTGAAAGAAGCTAGGAATTCTAAGGATTAACAGTGAATAGAGGGAACTTAGGACATGTTGTATGAGAGAAAGGCTGAATCTTATTGGCAGTACAGGTAACTGAGATTCCATCCATCAAATTCTTTTTCCAGAAAAAGGAAAGCTGCGCTTCTGCCTAAGACTTTGGCTATTGTTCCATTTGGCTAAGCTTTCGTTTTCATAATACCAAAAAAAAAGTCTCTTATTCAGATACAAGGTATTGCAGTTAATCAAATATTTCAGCTAATAGGCAGTCACCAAATAGGAATGATTGATTTTCAAAGAATTAGAATATAATAAGTTTACTACTAAAGAAATCCTGATTTTAATTTAATCTTTGATAATTGCAAAGGCTCTTATGAATCTTTTAGTGTTCCAGGATCATCAGTATTAACTTCAACCACCATTGCACTGGGATGTAATGACCTTTCCCTAACCAGGGTTTGCAACAAACCAGTCTCAAGACCTTAGGGAGCTTATTGTGTGTTCCTGAGCTCTATCCCCTTGGATGTTTCTTATATGAAACATACTTGTCCCAGAAACCAGGTGTAACTGAAACTGGCACTACTTGAAGATCTTAGTTTGGTCCCCAAAGACAATATTCCAGAATTTTACAGCAATTCTGCTCACATAGACATTTAACCATAAGCACTGACATTAGGAAGCTCTCAGTTTCTTTTCCAGTCAGACTGTCCTTCTTGCCCTTCAGACATCCGGGGGCATGAGCCACTATTCATATAATTTGTGAGTATGAGAAAACTTGTACTTCAGGTCAAGCTGGAATGATCAGATGAATTAATTACCGGCGTGATTTTTTAATGAGTTTTTGTACTTTAAAAGTTGGTATTGGGGAATGTAAGCCATTGGACATGGGGGCAATGAATGAGCCACGAGCTAAACCTAGCGGGCAAAAGGATAGAAAGCTAGAAAGGTCCAATTTCCAAAAGTCATTTTTTTTCATTTCTGGCTTGACATTTTATGATAAGTAGGCATCCATATGACAGCATCGCTTGGCAAAATCTTCTTTCAAGAACGACTGAGCAAAGGTGGAGATCTGAGATCATCTAAGAACAAGCTTGGAAAAGTCCTGTTGCAACTTGCAATCTCTTGTGCCGAAAGTCTTTTGGCAGTGCTATTCCAAAAGGAAAGCATGAGCCAATGGAGACCAGATCATAGAATCATTAGAAGGTGACAGGAAGCCTCTGGATTCTCTACCTGCCAAACATGTGTACTTAAAATTATAAGTACACATTAATTCCCTTTCAATAACTAGTTGGAAGGTAACAGGACCAGTTGGGCAAATCCTGTCCCAGGATTGTCTCCATCAAGTTTTATTTTTGTGGTCTCCTATACTTAGAAAGCAAGAAGGCCCATATGAACAAGAGAATGATGATGGTAGAGTTGGTATTAATGCCTTCTCTCTGACACCAACACAAAGAGAGCTAGTCTTGTATGTTACTGTAAGGCTGGAAATCTCACATCCTAATCTGTGAGCAAAATTATAGTTTTGTAGATAGAAATGACCTTAGAGAATCTACCTAAATCTCTTACACATGAGGAAAAGGAGGTCCAGACGACTGAAGTAACTCACCAAAAGTCACACATTTTGTTGGAGGAAGAGCCCATTAAGACAATAGTATCCAGAGGAGAGCTTCCACTAAGAAAAAACAGCTGAGGTTAAGCGTTCATTCATCTTTTAGAAAAGAGAAATTTTCCTTCTAGTTTGTGCTACATGGAAAGAGAAATAACAGACACAAAAAAACCCTATTAAGACAACTAGTTCTGTTTGTTAGAATAGATATTCCAAGCATTATAAGCTCATGCTGCTCATGGACACCAGCCATGGCCCTCTTCTGGGGCTAAAATACCATCTGAGGAACCTTGTGTTTTTTGCCTCTTATTAGCTGATAATATTCACCTCCAAAAATGGGAGAAAGTCGAATGTTCTTACCAGACCTGTTGGGAGTAGCTTTGGGTTTCCAGATCAGCTCAACTACTCCCATCTTCCTTTTCTTGATAATTCATACACTTTACTAAAAAATAGTGGCAGCTATATTTTAACATGCTTACCCTTTAGAATAAACTTGACTTGATCCCTAGAAACATAGAATCTTGGAAGGGACTTTATTGTTGCTGTTTTTAATTGTGTCCAACTTTATGTGACTTCTTGGGGTCCATCCACATTCAGGTCCCACTGTCCTCACTGGATGCAGATGGCTCTCTTCATCACACCACTGCAAATGTCCTGAATCACCTCATTTTGACAAGATCCACGTCCATCAGAATTGATCATCCTATAATCTTGCTGTTGCCGTATATAATGATCTCCTGGTTCTGTTCATTTCACTTAGCATCAGTTCATGCAAATCTCTCCAGGCCTCTCTGAAATAAGACCAATTTTCTATTCATTATTGGCCCTCTTGTTGAGCTTAGAGACAATTAGAATTCCTAAACCTTTTAGATATGACTATAAAAAATCCATCACTAAATGGAGATTAGATGCTCTGCAAAAGGTAGCTTCAGTTGTACTGACATGACTTAAGAGAGCAGTGGCTACTTTGTGGTCAGCAAGGGGCTAATAGGCTCTTGGTAACCCATGCCTATGGGCTCCTTTCATCTTGGATTCATGTTGTAAAAATGCATTAAAGGACTTATCAGAGAGATGTTCCTCCTGAGCACTAAACAGAAGGGAGCCGACTTCTTTGTACTGGGCTTTATCAAGTGAGCCCAGGGCTGAGAGGTCTGACTGCTTCATTAAGCAAGTCCTGAACTTCCTGCTGCATGTAAGTGTACCTGGCAAGCTGGGTCCCTTTGGCCCCATTCAGCAGATGATATCAGTTAATGATTTTCAAGCCCACCCTCCCTAGAAATCCTCAGTAAAGAAGCAGACCCCAAACTTCTCCAGTAAACAGCCGGAGGAGTGACCGCATGAAACCCATGATAAATGGAGAGGCCATTCAAGCAGCTTTTCTTCCCCCCTTTCTCACTTAATTATCCTCTGTCTGCAAATACGCAGCCAGAGCTCACAAGATGATTTAAAAAATATATATAAATCATTAGGCCCTGAATGTGATAAGGTTGTTAAGGCTCACTCTGGGGCTTTTAAATGTCAGCACAGTCAATCAAATGAAGGGAATGTTTCTAGTCTGTGTGAACCAAGGCCCCACTCCTGGATTAGTAGACCTTTCCCAGACTCCACGTTGAAGGACTGAGAAGATGTTCTCTCCTCCCTATTCCCAGAGGATATGACCTTCTATTCATTCTCTTTGCTTGCAAATAGACATGTGGCTAGTAACTGCTTCTTAGGTCTGGGAGTATATCTCATTTGCCACACAAACCAACAAGCCCAATAGCTCTCTGCTTCAGTACAAAAGAGCTCCCTAAGTGGATTCTTCAGTCTTTGCACAGACCGACCTGAAAATCCCCAGAGCTGTTTTGGAAGGAGTGGCTGATCCCCAAATGCCAAGGCTTAGCTTATTACAAATAATTGAAGATGTTAAGGGAAAAGTCAGAATACATTGCACACCCAGACATCCTATGGCCATTTCCCAAAATCTCTTGTAACATAAGAAAGTAGGATGCTATAGAAAGAGTACCAGAGTTGAAATAAGAAAACTTAGGTTCAAATTTTGACTGACTTTTATGACTGCACAAGCTGTTTGACTTTTCTGTGTCTCAGTTTTGCAGCTATAAAATGAGGGAATTGGATTATATAACTTATAAGGTCTTTTCCAGCTCTAAATCTATAGTCTTATGATCCTTTAATATGTAATCAATGCTTGAAATTGAATCATTCATGCTTGAAACATGGATACTTATGGTTGCCAAAAACATATATGGATAATCTATTTCTCTGGGGAGAAAGGACCAGAGGAATTCCAAGTGCCAGTGTCTGGGGAATCCAATAATAGCTCAGATTTATTTTATAGATACAGGAGTTGTTAATATGGGTGACAACACAGATCACAACTTTTCCACTATTTATTCTGAAATCGCTCTGGCCAAATAAATTCATTATCTGTGGGTCATCTTCAAACTTAACCAGGTTAGTCATTAAATTACAGACACAGATCACCATGTTTAATATATCCTGCTACTTCAATGTTACCAATATGACATGACTTCCAATCTCCTCTGCCAATCTGTTTTTTTACTCAAAGGAATCTTTGATCAGATGCACCTTTGTAGGACCTGCCAGAAACCATATTCCATTGGTATCATCTTCAAGACTGAGGGTTGCCTCCAAATTCCAAAGAGATATTAAAAGAGGACTCTAGAAGAACATTAATCAAGTTAAATATGAAATTTAATCCCCCCTCCCTTTTTTCCCTTTTTTTTTTTCCTTTTCTTGAAATGCATGCCATGGAAGTGTGTGGCAAAAAAAAAAAATTATCTTAAGTTGAATCTTCCTTGTTGATGTGCTCCTGGATAAATAATCAACTTCCATTTGCAAGTGGAAAGTGTCTGCCAAATGAATCCATCTGTGTATATTGCAGCTTTGTGTGGGCAGTTTCGTGTTGGAGGGTGTGTACTGGTGATTTGTATTCCAAGCCAGGTGTCTCTCTTTGTAAGGGGAGCTCCAGATTCAAGCCCTTCCCCCACTGAGTTGTTTCCTTTGTAAGACTTCACGCCAGTTGATGATGAAAGCCTAATCACAGCCTGACTCTGGAGGAAGTTTAGCCTGGAGAGGTAGCAGCTCTCTCTTCCTGAGCCAAAAGTTTGCAGCAGGAGAAAGTCCTAACCTGATGTATCCAAACTGGCTGCTCATCCAGCAGACTTGGATATAGGTCACACTTAGCTGCAACAACTCAGACCTGCAGATTAGAAGTCTGCAAAGTTAATGTCTCATCTCTTTTCCTCATGAGAGCCACATGGACAATTTCATAATGATGATCCTGAGGGGGGACAAATCAAGTCAGTCTATGGCCAATCTCAAAAAAGATTGCTTTTGCAGGAAGAATCACCAAAGACTAACACAGTTATTTTGTGGAAAGGATAAAATGTCCAAGGGAAAATTACAACAAAAGTGGATTTTCTGATCTCAAGTTGAAAAGACCATTGTTATTTCCCTAAATTTTTCTAGTTCTATAATGGGCATAGAGCATGGTTTGCGTAGGGAGGGCAAATCCATGGCACGGCTTCTTATTTGTCCTTAAGAGAGATAACATAATAAGTAATGTCTCTTCACAACATTCTATGAAGTAGACACTTAATTCAATTTAATAAACATGTATTAAGTGCCTACCAGATTCAAGGCATTGTGGTAGATATAATGCATAAAAAAAGACAAAGAAACAGCCCCTGCCTGCAAGGAGTTTACCTTCTATTGGGAGCATCTCGTGTTCTTTTTGATAGTGTGTGTGCCAGTCTTAGTTCATTCTGATTTAGCACACATGGGAGACTCAAAGCCACATGTTTTGAATTATTAGTTAATTTTACTAAGATACAAAAATACACTTTGAGCATTGCTCCCTGCAGCTTTGCTGTACCTGAAAAGGTAAGATCAATAGCCCTAAGGAAAAGCAATCCGTATGATCCTTTTGGCAAGTCCAGGAGCCTCTTGAGCTGAAGAAGGAACAGTCCCATTTTATGTTCCTCAGAGAAGCCTTTTCCTCCAAAGGGGTCTCCTGTATCCAAGTTCATCTGTCCAGGGACAAGCTCCCTAACAGTTGTTACCAACTGCAATGGCATCTGTAACAACTAACTGCCTACTATACACACATCTTCACCTGCAATAACCTGGGTAGCCAGAGTAACCTGTAAGCAGCAGTGCCTATAAGGTTTCCTAGAAAGGGGGAAACCAAGTCTGTATCCCAGAAGCTAAAACTATCAATATAAACATCAGACACCTTGTCTGGTGCCAGTGTGCTAGCTCTCCCTTTGGGACACTTAGTGTCTGGCTTGGGTGATCAGGCAAGACTGAAAGTGTGCTTCAGAAAGTAAGATTGCATACCACTCTCCCTAAGATAAACAGATCTCAAATGGCCTCCAATTCAGGGCTCTTAGTAATGCTCAACCCAAAAAAAAAAAAAAAAAAAACCAAAACCAAAACCAAAACCAAAAACATGAAAAACTAAACTGCAAACTGCATTTACACATACAACTTGCAGGTTCCCTCCTTGCTTAGAATCCTTAAGTTCCTTAAAAGCACAGCTCAGTCCTTTCCTTATCCCACTGATCTTAATATTCTCTCTCTTTTGAAATTAATGTTTTACTTTATTTTTAATTGCTATCAATATCTTTCACTTTATATATATATATATTCACTATCAAATGAGCTAATATTTATAAACCACTCTGCAAGTCTTAAAACACTTAAAACATAATCAATGCATCATCATCATCATCATAATTATTTTCATCATCACCATCATCATTATCATCATGACATCCCTCTTCCCTTCTTTACCTGGGGATAAATGACCAAGTCTTTCTGATTTCAAATCTGGTTTCAGATACTTACTTTGTTTCTTGGATAAATCACAGCCACTGCCTGCCTAGTTTCCTCAATGTAATGAGGATAATAATAGTCCCTATCATCCAGGATTATTATGCAGATCAAATGAGATAATTTTTGTAAAATACTTAGCACAATGCCTGGCACATAGAAAGATCTAATCAATATTTGTTTACCTTCCATCTCCCATCCCCTGTAGATAAATTATTAAAAAGAGAGAGAGAGAGAAATAAAAGCAAATCAGTAAAACTAACCAACAACACATGCAATATACTTATTTATCTATATCCTTGTGGCATCTTTGTCCAATCTTCCTCCTTCCTCTCCCAAGTGGAATATCTTTAAGGGCAAAAGCTGCTTTGTTTTTTGTCTTCATGTCCCCAATATCTTTCATTGTGCTTTGCACATGACATATGTTTAATAAATGTTTGTTGAAAACTTGAATCAAATTGAACTACTCAGTATATTCTTTTGTTCAATGGCTACATTTCAAGAGACCTTCCATCTCTAATGTGGGATCCATCTGGTACCTTTCACAAGCAGTAAAATCACTGGAGTGGCTTTTTTCCCTCATCCTCATCACTAAGCTGCTATAGTTAGGTATCATTCAGAAAGGTTTAGAATTAGCCCAAATTTCTCCAAATCCTTCTTTATTTTGCATTTTCACACAAGGCTACATGATTGTTAGCTTGAAACATTAAAATGCAAATTACAGAGGAGGTGTTACATATTTAATGTACAGCAACAGTTTGGTATTAAAACTCTTCTAGAATTGAAGCACAATCATCATCAGTCAATTATGACCAGGAAAGAGTAAAAAAAAATTAAGAATATGATTTTGATTCACAATTTGTTGGCCATGGTGAAAAACAGGTCTTTTATGTGAGCATTCTGACAACAGAAAGGGAGTATAGAACAAAGATTGTCTGTATTCCACCAAGACAGGAAAGTGAGATTTGATTCAAGAACCTTTTCCTTTCTCTGAGGGGAATTGGAATGATTCCATACCAGCATAGAAGAAAAAGGCAAAGGACAAAAAGAGAGTGAGAAAGTAAACAGATAAAAGAACTAGGTAATCTTCAGTAGGTAGGAAAGTTTCGAATATTGATTTCTTGTCTGATCTAGTGTGTCCTCAGAAATGGGATGTTTTCTTTCTTGGTGGGCCCTGTTTCAATCATTTCTTTCTCATTCTTTTTCTTTTTCCATTCATTTACTACTACTCCTATTCTCTTTCCTTTTCTTTTCTACTTACCTGCAGTTCTGGAGCTATTTTCTTATAGGGGAAGGTATAGAAACTGTCCTAAGATAATGGTGATCCTAGGACATTGCATATTCCCAGGAAGGATGCTCTATTCTCTCATCCTTTCCATCAAGTCACAGAATCGCAAAATGGAGAGTTGAAAGAGACCTCAGGATCATCCAATCCAAAGCCACATGTGCTTTGGGAATAAAGAGCATGTAGTTTGCCAATGGAAGCACAAACCCTTCATTTTCTAATTAGGAAATAGAGACCCATTGATGAGATTAAGGGACTTCTTGTTCTTCAGGCATTTTCACTGGTATTGAACTCTTCCAGACTCCTTTTGGGGTTTTCTTAGCAAAGATACTGGAGTGCCTAAGGCTAGATTTAACCTCAGGAAAATTAGTCTTCCTGATTCTAAACCTAGTGCTCTATTCATTATGCCACCTAGTCCCATTAAGGGATTTGACCAAAGTCAAAAAGATAACAAGCATCTTTCTCCCACACCAAGCTGCCTTCATCTCTTTTCAATTTCTGAAGTATTTGCTGAGTACCTTCTATGTTCAGAGCACGATCCTCAGCAATACAGGGAGATCTAAAGAAGAATAGGTCCTGCCCTTGTAAAGCTTCCAAGTCAGAAAATAAAAATGCAATAAGGGAAAGGCCTAGTCAGAAAAACTCCTCTTCCTCAGCCTCAGGCACTTACTGTATGACCCTGGGCAAGTCATTTAATCCTTTTTCCCTCAGTTTCTTCATCTATAAAATGAACTGGAGAAGGAAATGGCAAACCATTCCTGTATCTTTACCAAGAAAACTCCAAATGGGATCACATAGAGTCAGAAAAAAAAAAGTGAAAACAACTCAAAAGCAACAATGAGGTCGCTTTCAAGATCCTATCATCCTAGGGAATGATCCAGGTTGATTCTAAAGGATAAGGAAATGGCAAACCACTCCAATATCTTTGCCCAGAATATCTCCAAAAAATGACTAACAAGAAGGGAACTAGCCTTTATGAAGGACCTTCTGTATTACAGTTCTGTCCTAAGTAAGCACCTTAAAATTATATCTCATTTGTTCCTCCCAATAACCCTAGGAGATAGGTACTATTATTATCCCATTTTGCAGTTGAGGAAATTTGGGCAACAGATATTTGCCCAGAGTCAAATAATTATCAAGTGCCTGAGGCTGGATTTGAATCCGGCTCTTTCTGAGTGAGCCCATTGGTTCATCCACTCTAGCACTTAGCTGCAAAGAGTTAGATTCCTTTAAAAAAGAGAGAAAAGACAAGAGGTGAGAGGAAGGGATCTGAGTCAGCTTCATGGAGGAGATGGCATTGGGCTAGTGCACAGCCACTGGCTTCTTCAGATTTGCCCCATGTGTGTGATCAGCAAGAGCTATATTTCAGAGTTTCACATCTCATAGTAAAGATGGCATAATAACATTGACTCTGTCCTTGAACTAGTCAATGAAGGACACTGTGTTTCTGAAACACATGTGGCTTTCTCAATGGAAACATAAACACAGGGCTGGCAACACCTGAGGTTCTTAGATGAATAATCTGAGTCCAGTTCATTCTTGTTTATGTGGCGCCTCTTGGTTTGGTGCCAAATTCATTTAATCATTCCTGAAGCTGGGACCATCATCTGATTTCTCAAGTGAAGAAATGTCATAAGCTTCAGATCTTGGGACATCTGGTCTAGTTAGCCTTAATCATTCCTCACATCTTCCCTAGGAAAGAGGATATTCCTATTTTTATGTAGTGGAAACCCAAACTATAGAATAAGAAAGAAATTTTCTTCCAATAAATTGACATGTAGGATATGAGAGAGTCTCAGAGGGTTGGTTTCAAAACCTAATTATCATTATTTACTGATATTTATCAAGTCACTATCCCTCCTCCCATCATAACCTCTGTATCTCAGTTTCCTTACCTGTACAATAATGTAATTAGACTAGATCAGGGCTCTTCAGCTTTCTTGTGTCATGGACTTCATTGGTGGTCTGGTAAACTCTGGACTTCTCAGAATTACATTATTATAAGTGTACAAAAAAATAAAATACATATGACTACAAACTAAACCAAATTTATTGAAATGCAGTTATCAAAAAAATAAGTTCACTAGGTGATCACCAAGGCCTTTTTCAATTATAAAACCCAATATTCAAAAGTGATCTGAATCAGAAATGGAGTTCAGACTTGTTCCTATTGTATCATAGGGTATAAATTGTCAGTGAGCTCTCAATAGCTCTTAGTTGTTATAGGAATTTGGTAGATCTAAGAAAAATATATCCTGGAGTTGATTTGTTGCCTAGAAGGCTTTGTTCTACCTTATTTGTACATGCTACAATTCTGATAACTCTATCTGAAGAGACTTTCAGGAATGAGAGAATATTTGGTCAATACAAAGAAGGAGTCAGCATTTTTTTGGCAGATCTCTCAAATATAAACTTATAGGAGGTCAGAGAGGCAATCTGTACTTGTTTCTATACAGAGGGATTTAGGTGAGGAGAATCAAGTCATTTAATAGACATATATTCACTTGCCCTTGATCACATAACTAGACATAGCTAGAAGGAGAATTGTTCTTTTACTTTTGGGGAATTTTCAGTTCAGCTGAGAAAACCAAATGTGGTTCAACAAGCCTTTATAAAACACCTACTACTCATCACGAATTGTACTAAGTGGTGGTATACAAAAGCCCTCTTTTTTATTTATTTATTTTTTTTTTTTGCTTTGGCAAAAAGTGGGTTAAGTGACTTGCCCAGGATCACACAGCTAGGGAATGTTAAGTGTCTGAGATCACATTTGAACTCAGGTCCTTCTGACTTCAGGGCTGGTGCTCTATCTGCTGCGCCACCTAGCTGCCCACAAAAGCCCAAAATTAAATGATCCCTCCTCTCAAGGACTTGCATTCTATTTATTCTGTAAAACATCTAGCACCTTGTCATGACCAAGTAGGCATCTGTAATTAAGTTCTTTTTTTGATAAGAATGAAAGGATAAATCACAGACTGTTATAATTTGAAGAACTTTGCTGATTTATTGGTCCAACGTATTTGCTTTACAGATAAGGCAAGAAAAACTCCAATAGCTGAAGTCATTTGTCCAAGATCATTTGGTGACTAAACCAAGACTAAAACCTAAGGCTCTTGCCTATTAGATCAGTGCTTCTTCCTCTACCCTATATCTCTGCTCCAACTAAAGTTATTCTCCTGACCTTTTTGTGACCTTGGAGAAGGTCAAAAGCTCTCTCAGATCGTAAAATCCTAAAATAATATTTTCCTTTAGAAGGAATTGTGAAACCTTTTGAAAATAAGGATTTTTCCAATTCAATTCAACAAACATCAGGCATCTACTATGTACACAATGTTGCACTGGGTATTAGAGACAAAGATGCAAAGAAAAAAAAATCCTTCCCTCAAGGCAGTTACATTCTACTATATGTGCAACATGTACACAAATAAGGAATACTGACTGTGTAAAGAATGCTGAATTTCCTTTAAAAGAGCTGGATTCACACCTTTCCTCTTCCATTTACCTCTATGACACTGTGTAATTTACCTCATGTCTCTGTTCCTCAAAAATGAAGGGACTAGACTATGTGATCTCCAAAGTCCCTTCTACTTCTGCATCTTATGGAGGCAACAGAGCTATGGGGATTTTAAATTTCACCATTCCCAATCCCTGTGGGTGGCTCTGGTACAGGCCATGGGAACTAAGGAGGGAATTGAGAGACTGAGGTGCTTGAATGGGGCATCCACATGCTTAAGGAAAGATCAAATTATGCTAGGGATAAGTTGAAAATAAAAACTGGGGATTAAGTGCTGAACTCCTTAAGAACAGAAGATGATTCAAAAGCTGGCTCATAACCACCAGAATCTGGACTGCATAATATAAACAAAGAAGAGAACCCAAGAGGAAGAGAGGCTCTTGACTGATGGTATCAGAGTGAAGGGTAGGAAGGGGCATTAGGAAACAAGAAGTATACCAGTTTCTTCTGGCATACCATGTCAGTGGCCAGGAGAGAATGAGCAACCAGGACTGGGGAGGCTGCAGTGTCACCAGGAAAGACAGGTTTCTCTGAGCTCAGAGAGAAAGGATATGGGAGAAACAGGGGAAAAGAAATTAAAGATGAGAGAAAGTTTGTTTGTGATCAAACGAGTTCTACAGGCAAAATAGAAGGGAAAGCAGAAGAAAAAGAAGTTGGGGAGAGGCAGAATTGGGGGCTCTAGAAGGCAGTTTTGATTCACTAGAAATGGGGACTTATTGTTTAGACATTTGTGCTGTGTCCCATCCTTCATGACCAAATTTGGGGTTTTCTTGACAAACTTACTAAATTGGTTTGCCTTTTCCTTCTCCCAGATGATTTTTAAAGATGAGGAACTGAAACAATATGACTTTCCCAAGGTCACACAGCTAGTAAAGGTCTAAGGCTGGGTTTGAACTCAGTTCTTACTAACACCAGGTCCTAATATTCTATCTACTGTGTTACCTAGCTACCCTATTTTCTAACATTTTCTAAATATGGGAGTTTCTATCCCAATATGGCAGAGAATAAGCCACAGCCAAAATATTTCTTTGTTGTTGTTCAGTCATTTCAGTCACATCAGGCTCTTTGTGACTCTACTTGGAGTTCTCTTGGCAAAGATACTGGAGTGGGTGGCCATTTCCTTCTCCAGCTCATTTTACAGATGAAAAAACTGAGGCAAACAGGGCTAAATTTTTGCCCTGGATCTTAGAGCTAGTTAAGTGTCTGAGTCCAAATTTAAACTCAAGAAGATGAGTCTTCCTGACTCCATTCCCTTCACTCTATCCCTTTTGCCACCAAGATGCCCCAAAACGTCACCTTCTTAGCTGTAGATAATGTACACAGATTTGTACACAAACCAAGTTATTTGTATCTAAGGCAAGAATCTTTTGTTTTTCAATGTACTTTTTGAGAAACATTTAGATGGCACCAACCTTTTGTCAGAGGTGGTCGGCTCATCTCTATCAAAAGCATTTAGTGGGATATAACACAGAAATTATATTTGAAATCTCTGAAGAATTTGAGAATTGATTTGTATCCCAGGATTTGTATCTCTGAGGGGAGGTTTGTCCCTCTGAATTACAGATTCCAGGATGCTAGTTAGTTATCTAAACCTGAAATAAGATGCTAAATCACATAAAAGTATATGTAAAAAATGAAACAAAACAACAACTTGAGCCATGCACACTAAGGTGAGATGTCATGAAAGCTAGAGGCATAGAATGCTGGGTCTACAGTCAGGAAGACTTGCACTTAACTCCAACTTCAGATACTTCTTGTGTGACTTTGGGCAAGTCATTTAACATGTTTACTTCTCTGTAAAATGGGAGATATTAATAATATCTACTTCTCAAAGTTGTGAGAAGCAAATAAGATAGATAATGATTACAAAAGTACTTAACATAGTGCCTGACTCATAATAAATGTTATATAAATGTTAGCTATTATTATCTGTAGATTAAATGTACGTGTGTGTGTGTATAATTGTGGTAATATTGTTTTGTCTCATTTCTAAAGCTTTATCAAGAAAATTAATATTAATTGATTTTAGAAGCCCATATTCCCCGAATTTAAAGCATATTCCTATTAGTTAGCATTGTTAGTCTTAAAAATTACTGTCACACATGCTATAATTTTAATAAATTCTTTCAGGTGAACGTGGCAGTGGTTTTTGCATAGGGTTGGCTACAATTGAACCATCTTTTTTAATCTGTAAAAAATGTGAAAATGAGTATGAGACAGCATGGCATAATAGATAGCAAATAAAGGAGGACTCAGTAAGGCTTGGACTCAGGCTTGGTCCCTTTCACATACTGACTTTGTGAGCTAGGACAAATCCCTCTCCCTTTCAGTGTCCCTCCCATACCATTCTCTAAGGCTTTTGTTACATAATAAATTTAAGTCTCTGTTGGTAGAGGGAGCTTCTTCATTAGGACTTTCATAGAGATAAAGAAATGAAAAAAGGAAGGAGGGAGGGAGAGAAGGAAGGAAGGAAGGAAGGAGGGAAGAAAGGAGGCAAGGAAGGAAGGAAGAAAGGAAGGAAAGAAAAAAAAGAAAGAAATCACAGATCTAGTATGAAAATTAATAATCATAACAAACCAATGCTTTGTTATAGGACTTGTTTCCCTCAGTAGAACATTAAGTCCCTTGAGAACAAGGACTTGTTTTGTCTTTGTATCCTCAGGGCCTGATGCAGTGCCTGGCCAATGGTAAGTGCTTGATAAATACTTGATGAACTGACTTGGCCTGAATTGAATGGAACTGAATTCTGGTTCTGTTCCAGCTGTCCAACTCCTATTTGGGGGAACACTACTAGATCTTTAAGTCAGATTTACTGCTGGGCTGGATTCCATAGGTCTGATTCTTCAGGGCTCTTCTGGAGGCAAACAGATTCAGACTCCAGTCTCTGGACCTTCGAGATCTCATTAGGTCAACAAGGATTCTAAAAATCCTTTTAAGGTAAGAAAGGATAGATTTGACAGGAGGGAGAGATTCCTTGAAACTCCTTGAGAGAAGGAATGAATTGTTCTTTGCTTTTGCTTAAATTTCCAGAACTTAGTACAGTGCTTGGCACATAGTAGGCTCTTGATAAACTGAAAAGAGTAGGGTTGTGTGCAACCAGGCAATTAAGAAGACTCAGTAGTCCAGGAGTCTTCTGTACACACAGTAAGTTTTGGCTCAGCAACAAATCAGAAAGGCAGGCAGAAATCGATCTGGAAATAATCATAGTACTCCTACTCGTGCTCTGCAGTGGAGAGATCCAGGCCCTTCCTTCAATCCACTTCATCAGTTACTTCTATAAAGAAACTTTACCAAACTTCCCATGCTCCCAAGACTCATTGGCCAGACTCCCATTACATCAGTCTCTGGATTCAGGAATATTCAGCAGGCCCAAGCAACCTCACCCATAATTCTAGTAGGAATAATTATAGAAAACATAAGAAAGAAATCTGGATGATGAATTTCATGGTATGTGTATCTCTCATTTCACCAAATGACCACATAGAGTCCAGATTGAATAATTGGGGGTATTACAATTCCTATTTCAAAGAAAAAAAAACAGGCAAGTTAACATTTGGAGGGCCTTGTCTTTACAGCTGTCTGAATGCTTATCTCTTGATGGGGGTGAAAGAAGGGGACATTTCTCATTTAAGTTGGGCAAGACAGACATCACCCGGGGAGCCCAACTTCCTGAGCTGCTTAATGAATCACATCTGACATAGTCATGAACATGAACATAAACATCCAATAATAATAAAATCATGTTTATATAGTGTTTAACAGTTTACATTGTACTTGTTTAACTCTGGTAGCTCAGAAGTAAAACTATATGTGTATGTATATATATGCATATATATATATATGGATGTGCAGATATATACACATATGTGTATATATATGTGTATATATACACATACAAATGAAAAACCGAGGTTTCAAGATGTGAAATGATTTACCTAATATCACACAGTAGAAAAAAGAGCACTAGAGTTTAAAACTAGAACTTTTGGCTATTTCTTTTTTTAAAATGTTCTTTTTTTAATTATCAAATTAGCAGTCACCAATAAATACAAACATTAATTTTTTAAAAGAGATCAAGAAATTAGTCTTGCCATTCTTCAAACATTCACTTAAACATATATGTCCTTAGTCCCAGTGATGCTACTATTAGGCATATACCCAAGTAGGTCAAAGATAAAAGGTTCCTTCTATTACTCTGCCTCCTACTGTTATAACTTAAAAGGCATCATCTCTATGTCAACCATGTTGATATTAGGAAGACGGGGGAAAATAATAAAACTGAACCCAACCCCCTCCAGCCAGCTAGCTGATATCCCACTGAGAAGCACACAGCAAGAATTATTGAGTCCTGAACTTTTAGTGGATGATACCATTTCTTCCATTATACTTCGCTGACTATAGACAGTATAGGGGACAGAAAAATGACCATCAGAGACAGGGATGAGTATGTGTGATTCTGATATTCCACAAAGAACTACATTA
>JAJPUD010000620.1:618275-632973 GCA_023553655.1 Myrmecobius fasciatus | reverse complement strand
TCAAGCATTTCAACATTATTAACATGTAGTAGACTTCCTGCCATCTAGGGGAGGGGAGGGGACTGGGGGTAAAATTTGTATTGGAAAGCTTTGTAAAGATCAAGGTTGGGGAACTACCCATACATATGTTATACAAATAAAAAGCTTAAAATAAAAAATAAAAAAAAAGTGAATCTACTAACCTAGGCACCCATTCTTGCAAGAAGGTAAAATAAATCTTTGCTGCATTCAAAAAAAAAAAAAGAAAAGAAAATGATTTCCAGAAGTATACATCTAGTCATAATCTTTACTGAATACTAGTCCTACATCACCAACTGTCATGTGTATATCTCAGATTGGATATCTCATAAACAACCTAAATTCAAGAGGTCTAAAACACATCATTTTCTCCCCCTTCCAAAGCCATACTTTTCCCCTGCCTATTGAGCTCTAATGTCTCCCCAATGCCTGGAAGATCAAATTTAAACTCTTCTGTTTAGAATTTAAAGCTTTAAGTAGCCTGGGCCCTTTCTGTTTCTCCAGTTTTCATCCCTTTCAGTACTTTCCAAGCACTCTGTGGTCCTGCAAAACTAGAACACTTGGTGTTCTTTGTATGTAACCAAGGTATACTATTGGCAAATATTTAGCAGCTGAGCTTTCTGGGGGGGGAGGGGGAATGTGCAAACTTCTAAATTTAATTTGCATTATTAACAATTTTTAAAAGTTTAAAAGCTTAAAAGCTTTGATTTGGTATTTCTGAGACATAAATGACTATATTGAAATTTTAGAACTGGCTCTGGCACACCTTTGTACAAATAATATTCCATTTCCTATCTCTTTATCTTTATAACAACTCCCTCATGCCTGGAAGGTTCTACTTTCTTACTTTATCTCTTAGTTTCCTTGATTTCCTTTAAGACTCAGCTCAAAATCAGTCTAATAGCAGAGTCCCTTCCAGGTTTCCCTAAATGTTAAAACCTTCCGTCTCAAAGTGCTTTCGATCCACTTTTTGTTTGCATATCTATATCTATCTATATCTATATCTATAGATATATCACTTCCACTTGATTGCTTATCTGTTGCTTCTGTCATTAGAATGTAAGCTTCTGGAGAGCAGGAATTTTTTTCTCCCCTTTCTTTGTATACCTAGCAAAGCAAGGTACTTAGCACATAGTAATCCCTTAATATATGCTTGTTGATTTGATTTGATTTGCCTTGTGCTTCCTGGTCTGTCCCTGTCTCTTGTGTCTATGGTGAGATTGCCTAGGTATTGTGACTTTATTGGGATGACTCCATCTCCAGCTGTTGCTGTGCCTCCAGCAGGGTTTATAGGTACTGAGTCTGGGTCAATGTTTTCTACTGCCTGTACTCTGGTATGTTCAGAGTTTCCACAAAATTCTAATAATCTTTTTGTGCAGTTCTGGCGTGATATAAATATTTCTTTGGTTTTCTCTATCATTGGCCTCCTAGTGCATTTTTAGAACTTTCCTAAGGTTTGTGGAAGATTGACTATCCTCTAGGTCCTAATTATCACCATCTTCCTACAATTCTCTTTTCTTCTCACTTTTTTTTCTTTTAAAAAATTTATTAAAAAAATTTTGAGTTCCAAATTCTTCCTCTCGCTTATGCCCTTCTCCACTCACTCAAAAGGCAATTGATATTAATTATATATATGAAAATTATGCCAAATGCACTTCCCTATTGCCAAAAAAAAAAAAAAAAAAAAAAAGGTGAGAAAATTGTACTTCAATTTTTATCAGTTTTCTTCCTGGAAATGGATAACATTTTGAAATTGTCTTGGATCATTGTTTTGGTCACTGTAGCCAAAAATCTTTCACAATTATCATTGCAACATTGTACTGTGCATGTGCAACAACATGTACTACTCTTACTCTTCTACCACTCTTATCTAATGAACTCTTCTAGGAATTCCTGTCGGGCTTGTGTCCAACTAGCGTTTTTCTTGAGGCTTTGTTTGTAGATGTTTTCAATTATTGTTTTCTTTTGATTTTTGTGTTTTGGTCTTCCCTGCCACTGTAGTAGCTTTCAATGTAAAGTGCTTTGTTTTGTGTTGTTTGCTCATCTTCCCAACTTATTTTTTAACTTTGAACTTCTCCTGGGAGTAGGAAAGCATAGTCTCAAACTTTTAGTATTTTTTTAAATAAAACTTTTTATTTGCAAAACATATGCATGGGTAATTTTTCAACATTGATCCTTGCAAATCCTTCTGTTACAAATTTTTCCCTCTTTTCCCCCTATCCCCTCCCCTAAATGGCAGGTAGTATAATACATATTAATTATGTTAAAATATATGACAAATAGAATATATGTATACATATTTATACAGTTATCTTGCTGTACAAGAAAAATTGGCTCTACAAGGGAAAAAAAAAAAAAAACCTGAGAAGGAAAACAAAATGCAAGCAAACATAAATAGAAAGCATGAAAATGCTATGTTGTGGTCCACACTCAGATCCCACAGGCCTCTCCCTGGGTGTACATGGCTTTCTTCATCACTGAACAATAGGAACTGGTTTGAAACATTTCATTGTTGAAGAGAGCCACGTCCATCAGAATTGATCATCATGTAATATTGTTGTTGCTGTGTATAATGATCTCCTGGTTCTGCTGATTTCACTCAGCATCAGTTCATGCAAGCCTCTCCAGGCCTCTCTGAAATCGTCCTGCTGGTCATTTCTTACAGAGCAATAATATTCCATAACATTCATATACCATAATTTATTCAGCCATTCTCCAATTGATGGGCATCCATTCAGTTTCCAGTTTCTTGCCACTACAAAAAGGGCTGCCACAAACATTTTTGCGCATGTGGGTCCCTTTCCCTCCTTTAAGATCTCTTTGACTGCTGGGTCAAAGGGTATGCACAGTTTGACAACTTTTTGCGCATAGTTCCAAATTGCTCTCCAGAATGGTTGGATCCGTTCACAGTTCCACCAACAATGCATTAGTGTCCCAGCTTTCCCACATCCCCTCCAACATTCGTCATTATCTTTTCCTGTCATTTTACCCAATCTGACAAGTGTGTAGTGGTACCTCAGGGTTGTCTTAATTAGCATTTCTCTGATCAATAGTGATTTGGAGCATCTTTTCATATGACTAGAAACTTTGAGTATTTTTTCATGCTGCTTTTTTTGGATCTAATTCTGAACCTCTCAATTTTCAATGCTTCTGAAGTGGTATGATGCAGGGAGAGGTATGATGATTTTCCTCCTGATCTTTACCCATGAAAGGCCTCTGCTTCCCTGTAACTGCAAATGCTAGCATTCCTTTTGGTCCTAGAACTGTGACCAGATCCAGTGATCTCCTGAGGTACCTTGATAGCACTCCTCTCTACCTTGGAGCTGCTACCAAGGCCTGTGTTCCCCTGTGACTCATCACAGCACTCCTCTATACCCTCTATACTCTACAAACCAGAACTGCTTATGAACAATAGAGTTACTAATTATCTCGAGCCACACCCAGTGTCAGCAAAAGGCAATAAATAAATAAATACATAAACTAACAAATGAATGCATGAACAAACAAACAAATGAATGAATGGATAAGGAAAGGAAGGAAGGAAGGAAGGGAAAGAGAGAAAAGGAGGGAGGAAGGGAGTGAGGTCCCTGTAATTTCTTTTTGACCACTTTTCTGACCCCTTTTCCATTCCTGGACTGAGAATTCTCAAAGCTGCTGCTACTGTTTCTGCTGCTGCTGCTGCTGCCACTAATGCTGTTGCACACTGGACAAGCCTCCATTCTAGTGCCAGAGTCTTTTCTTGCTGACCTCCCAAGTTTTCTTAGGCTGCAAAAAAATGTCTCACCTTGAACTTTTGTTGACTCTGCCATTCCAAAATTTGCTTTGAGGTGTTATTTTATTTTATTTTTTTTCTGAAGCAATTATGGTTAAGTGACTTGCCCAGGGTCACACAGCTAGGGAATGTTAAGTGTCTGAGACCAGATTTGAACTCAGGTCCATCCTGACTTCAGGGCTGGTTCTCTATACACTGTGCCACCTGGCTGCCCCTGAAGTGTTATTTTAAAATTGTTTGGACCTCTTCTAATTTCTTTTAATCTGTTGTACAAAAATAAGCAGGACTGTGGGCCTACCCTCAGAGAATTTTCAAGTTAGTAGAGGAGATTGGACCCAAATAGGAACTTTAATCTGAGAGGAAATATATAAAAATAGGCATCACAGTAGATTAAGTGTCAGCCCTGCAGTTAGATTCATCTTTCTGTGTTCAGATCTAGATTCAAGCACTTTCTAATTGTGTGACACTGAACAAATCACTGAATTCTGTTTGCCTCAGTTTCCTCATTTGTTAAATGAACTAAGGAAGGGAATGGCAAACCACTCCAATATCTCTGACAAGAAAATCCCAAATGGGGTCAGACATGATTGAAATGACTGAACAAGAAGTATAAATATACTTAAGAGAGGCACAATATACTAAAGGAGTTTTATAACATTAATGTAAAACTGGGAGATTGTCTTCCTTTTGAAACACTCCTTCAGGTTCTCCTAAGAAGTATTTGCTTTTTTTAAAAAAGCTTTTTATTTACAAAACATAGGTATGGATAATTTTTCGACATTGCCCCTTGCAAAACTTTCTGTTCCAAATTATCCCTCCTTCCCCCCACCCACTCCCCTAGATGGCAGGTAGTCCAATATATGTTAAATATGTTAAAATACATGTTAAATCCAATATATGTATACACATTTATAGTTATCTTGCTGTACAAGAAAAATCAGATCAAGAAAGAAAAAAAACTGAGAAAGAAAACAAAATGCAAGCAAACAACAGAAAAGATATTTGATTTTATGAATGTTCTTTGAGAGCATAAATTATGCAAAAGGACAGAAGTTCATTCCTCCCAATATCTTGGCATCTTGGGAGAGATTAACTTCATTTTCCAAGAAGGTTTCCCTTCTTTCCCCCTCCATCTAACTGGTTGGAGTGTGCTCTGTTTTTTCATAAAATTCCTTTTTTGAATTCTACATACTCTGAAAAAAATCAGGCTTCTAGGCTTGAAAAAAAATAGTAGCTTTTCTTTCTCTGTTTATTTTAGCAATGAATGAATGAATGAATGAATTTTCATTCAAAAAGGGCATTTATTAAGTGTTCACTATATTTTAGGCACTGTGCTGCTTCAATTATAAATCTTGAAAAATTATTTAAAGTTATTTTTAAAAGAGCAACCATTTTGGTTTTCACCTCAACTTTTAGTTTAATTTTTATGTACAATCTTCAACAAGAAGATTATACGAAGATCAATTCTGATGGACATGGCTCTTTTCAACAGTGAGATGATTGAGGCCAGGTCCAATGATCTTGTGATGAAGAGAGCCATTTGCACTCAGAGAGAGTTCCTGTGTATCACAACATAGCATTTTCACTCTTTTTGTTGTTGCTTGCTTTTGTTTTGTTTTGTTTTCTTTCTAATTTTTTCCCTTTTTTGATACGATTTTTCTTGTGCAGTATAATAATTGTATAAATATGTATATATACATACATATATATGTTGAATTTAACATATTTTAACATGTTTAACATATATTGGATTACTTGCCATCTAAGGGAGGGGGTGAGGGGAAATTTGGAACACAAAGTTTTTCAAGGGTCAGTGTTGAAAAATTATCTATGCATATGTTTTTAAAATAAAGAAATAATTAAAAAAAGACAAATTTGGGGAAAAATTTACGTACTACACTAAACAGGGGGGTTAAGTGATTTTATTAGCATTTAAGATAAGAACATTGAAATATGTCATCAACATGGATTGACAAATATCCAAAAATATGATTTGTCAATGAATGAATAGAATGCATATTTTAAGAAACTTATTTCATTTTCCCATTCAGAATTTTGTGGTTTTAGGATGGTAAGGAAAAAGGAACAGTACATCTTTTTTGGTTGTAGCAACCTGCCTTTCCCACAAGGGGGCAGAAAAACACTCCTCTTGTGAAACCCTGTTCAGATTTTGCTGCTACCACATACAGCCCAGGGCCAATCAGAATTATTACAATAGGGTGTGTAGAGCTGACCTTCGTTTGTCCCCTTCGTTGTGCAAGTTCATCTAAAATAAGTTCATCTATTCACTTCACTGAGCACTTGCACACTTTGCCTCCTATGTGATGGCAAACTATTGATTGGCACAAAGTTTCAATTCAGTATTTGATTTTAATTTTAAAATGTGTCTAAACTTAAAAGATGTAAAGTCTATAAACTAGAAGTTACAATTCAGTAAGGATTTATACATAAGTAATCCAATGACCCTAGCGTCTCCTAAGACACTAATATCTACAATGTAGTTTTAGGGAGTGCCTATTAAGCAGGGAATGGCTAAACAAATTGTGGCATCTGAATTTAATGGAATTCTGTTGTACTATTAAAAAAAATGACAAAAAGGACAGTTTCAAGAAAACCTGGAAAGAGTAGAATAGACTGATACAGAGTGAAGTGAACAAAAGCAGCAGAATAATTTTTACAATAATTACAACAGTGTAAAAACCAACAACTTTGGAAGTCTGAACAATGTTGAACAGCTTAATGAAAAGCTATGATTCCACAGGACCTATGATAATGAATGCTACCCATCTCTTGACAAAGAGGTAAAGTACTTGGGGCAGAATGACTCATTGGTTTTTTGAAAATGGTCAGTGAAGGAATTTGTTTTGTCTGTTGATATTTGGTACAAGAGCTTTGTTTTTCTTTTCTTTTTTTTTTTCAATTTTGAATTCGAGAAAAAAAATATTTCTACTCCTTTAAAAAAAATAGTAACCCATATATTTGCTTCAGCAGATAATATAGGGACATAGTTTAATTTCTGCTTCCTCAGCTGAAAAGATATCAAAAGTCTTGTGTGATTGGTCTAAAGGTTTAAACTATAAAATACCAAATAAATGAATTGCTGGGAAGCATAGTTAGTCTAGTAGCATAGTGGATAGAGTGTCAGGCATCTCATCTTTATGAGTTCAAATCTGGCCTCAAATCTGGCCTATACAATCTTAGACAAGTCACTTAATCCTGTTTACCTCAGTTTCCTCATCTGTAAAGTGAGCTGGAGAAGGAATGGCAAACTATTCCAGTTTCTTTACCAAGAAAATCCCAAATGGGATCATGAAGAATTGACCCAGAATGAAAAATGATGGAATAGCAACAACAACCAGCGCAAGAAAGAGCAGCAATAGGATTACTTTAGATTCTCATTATGTCATAAATTTCCAAACATCCCACAATAATGTGGTAGTATCCATATAGCTTGAGTAAAATGTGTCAGACTGGTATTTGGCATTTTTTTCTAGAATGAAAAAAATGCTCTTGTCTCTGCAATTTCTTTCAAAGCACAGTTGTGGTACCAGTTTTTACAGGAGCCTAATTTCTGCACCCCACCACCCTCAGCCTTTTTTTTTTTTTACTCCTGGAAAGGATGATATAATTTTGTATGCATTTTGTATTTACTGATTTGTATACCTTTTCCTATATTTTTCTTGAGGCCAGGCTTTCAAAAACTGGCGTTCAGCAATACTGCAAAACCCCAGAGTAAATGAGGGCTGTAGTCAAGAGGAGGCAAGTTCTTTTGAGTCAGAAGTTATTTTCTTTCTGTCATTCTAGTCCTAGTGCCCAGCAGTGCCTGGTACATAGAAGGTACTTCCTGCATGCTTGTTAAGCTGAAAGGCAATGGGATAACTAGGGGCCCAGATTGACTTTAGAGAGCTGCCTCCAGAGATATGTACAGGCTGACTGCAAATTTTTCTGCATGAGCACTAAAACCTCAAAAATGGTGAAACAATAGAAATCCAGGATGGATTTATTATTTTGTTGATTCTTAAGCCTTGAAAAAGCAACAGAATAATGTTAATAATGTAGATTAAACTTAAAAGTGTGTTTCATGTACTTTTTTTTTTGAAAGCTATTTTTTCAACATTTACAAGCACATCCCTGGCTTGTACATCCACAAATCTGGAGTTTGGTCACTTGCCTTCATTAGTGAAGCCTTTCCCAACCACTGGAACTCTGCTTAGATCCATTTCCTCTTTGTTGTCAGAGTCCCCTCTCAAGCTTTTCCATCTCTAGTGAAACTGAACCCCAGATTGCCAAAGAAGAAATTCCCATTTCTAACCTTAGTTGTTCACATCTTCATTCTCATCCATCCAGATCTTCCTTCCCCTCCCATTGTTCTCTTGGAAACTTTGACTTTATAATTAAATTAACAAATTTCGCCTCTTTCTGTCTTGCTCCTTTTAACTTTTTGTTGTTGTTTAGTGGATTAATTATATCAGACTCTTCATGATCCCATTTGGGGTTTTCTTGGCAAAGATACTGGAGTTGCTTGCCATTTCCTTCTGCAGTTCATTTTGCAGATGAGGAAACTGAGGCAAATAGCATTAAGTAACTTGTGTAGGATCACACAGCTAGTATCTGAGGCCAGATTTGAATTCAGGTCTTTATGACTCTAGGACCAGTGATCTTATCTACTGTACCATCTAGCTGCCTTGTTTTTAACTTCTGATACTCACTGAAGATTGGCTCTTCTCAGAATACCCCTGGCAATCCTTGTCAGTGTGCTTCTGTTCTTTCTTACAATTTCCTCAACTCCTGGCTCCCCATTGCCACTTCAGACTTTCTTCTCCATCATTCAGCAGCCTTTGAATTTTATGTTATTTAAATTAAAATTCCAATCTACTTCCTAATAGTAGCTTCCAATCAGTTACTAACTACTGATCCCCAGAATATTTTTCTCCTTTCTTAATGAATTCATAGTTTTACTCTCTACTCTAAGTTTTGCCTTATGAAGGACATTAGACATACATATTGATGATTCCTTTTATACCAGAACTTCCAAGTTCTTCAATCTACTCAACTCCCTTGGCCTATTTCTTTTTTGTTTGTTTGTTTTCTTTATTTTTCTGGTTACACATATACATTATTTAAAAAAAAATACACATTTCCTTATGAATCATGTTGGGAGAGAAAAATGAGAATGAAAGGGAAAAAACTTTAGAGAGAGAAAAAAAAACAAAAGAAAAAGGGGGGGAAAAGTGAATATAGTATGTGTTGATTTACATTCATTCTCCATGGTTCTCTCTCTGGATGCATATGGTATTTTCTATCCAAAGTTTATTGGAATTGCCTTGGATCATTGAACTGCTGAGAATTACCAAGTCTTTCACAGCTGATCATCCCACAGACTTGCTGGTACTGTGTACACTGTACTTCTGGTTCTACTTGTTTCACTCAGCATCAATTTGTCCTTGACCTATTTCTTTTTTCCATCTTAGCCACACACAGAGATGATCATATTGTTGATCATAGTATCACTAATAAGTCTTCCTAATCCATGTTTTGAGCTGAAAGTCCTTCATTTGACGATAATGTTTCCCTCTCCCTTTGCCTTACTATTGAAACTTATTAAAACAAATCTGTAGGAAAAGTAACAGATCTTGGGGCCACTAGATGGTGCTAGGGCATCAGCCTTGAAGTCAGGAGGACCTGAGTTCAAATCTATCTGACACTTAACACTAGCTGTGTGACCTGAGGCAAATCACTTAACCCCAATTAGCCTACCAAAAAAAGAATAAAGAATAAATAAATAAAAATAAAGAAGGATAAAGAAAAAAGTAAAAGTAAAATTGAAAAAAAAAAAAAAAAGAAAAACATCTGGAGAACAAATCAAGAAGAACAAATATAAGAATAATTGGATTACCTGAAAGGTGTGACCAAAAAAAGAACCTTGACACAATAATGCAAGAAATAATCGAAGAAATTATCCTGAAGTGATAGAACAGAACATGAGGGGAAAGTAGAAATAGAAAAAAAATCCATTGATCACCATTGACCTGAAGAGATAGAATATGAGGGGAAAATAAAAATAGAAAAAATTCATTGATACTACCCCAAAAAGATCCTTTGTAGAAAATACATAGGAATATTATTGTCAAATTTCAAAACCCACAAATCAAATAGAAAATTTTTCAAGAAACAAGAAAAAAAAAACAATTCAAATATGCTGGAGCTACAATTAGAATTGCACAGGAGTTATCAATAGCCACAGTAAAAATCTGCAGATGCTAGAATCATATATCGGCAATCAAATGAACTAGCCCGAGGCCAAAAATATCATATCCAGCAAAATTATCCATAATATTGAATGAAAAAAAAGGCATTTAATGAACTTATAGATTTTCAGAATTTTCTTTCACCCAGAACTGAACTCAATAGAAAATTTGACATATAGAGCCAATATCAAAGATCAATTTCAAGAAACTTAACATGAACAAATTGTTAATGCTTTTTACATGGAAGGGTATACCATATATTTAAAATTGACATCAACAATTGGGTAGTTCAAAAGAAAGATTGGGGCAGAGTTGAGTATGATCTAGCTCTAAAAAGCAAAACTGCGGGGCAGCTAGGTGGTGCAGTGGATAGAGCACCAGCCCTGAAGTCAGGAAGACCTGAGTTCATATCTGGCTTCAGACACTTAACATTTCCTAGCTGTGTGACCCTGGGCAAGTCACTTAACCCCAAATGCCTGAGCAAAATAAATAAATAAATAAAAAGCAAAACTGCCTAGGAAAAGGTAAAAATAATAATTATGTTACACAAATGAGGTGCAAAGGAAGAAGAGACACAGAAATATTGGGGGGAAGGAGAGGCTTTGTAGTTCTGAAAACTTACTCACAGAGTTGTCAAGAGACAACTCTACATATATACCATGAAAGGTATATAGGACCCTCCAAAATCTATAAAGAAATAAGGGGAGAGGGATGGTCAGAGGGGGAAGCAAGGGTAGAGGAAGAAGATGAGGGATCCATGGACAGAGGAAGATTAAATAATAGCAAAGCAAGTTAAGGAGCAAAATTAATATAAAAGAGTTAAGGATAGGAAAGAATGAAATATATACAAACATTACAATTAGAAAAAAAAGTATGGTTGTAATCATTGATCTTAGACAAAGTTGAACTTAAAAATTCCATCAAGAGAGAAATCTACATTATATATCAGCTATACTAATGTTGTTTTAAATGCATGTTTACATATTTAAATATATGTGTATAAATATGTGTTTCTGAATATATGTAGATATGAATGCATGTATGTACTATGTATATAGATATATGCATATTGTGTGAATATGTGAGTGGATGTGATTGTAAATGTGTGTGTGTTTGTAGTTATATATCTATGTATGTATATCTGTTCTTATAACTTAACTTACAGTCTGCTTGGGAGAGGTGAGGAGCATGAAAAGGAGAAAAAAGGATAAAGTTAAAAAAAAAGTGTGCAGCAGAGAAGAAAAGAACAAACTACAAGGAAGCAAATAAAAGATGGACACTCATGAATATAATTTCTTCTACTCTTATATATCCTTTCTTGAACTGATAACATCCTGTCATATGTTATGAATTCTCCCTGATGTTCTGCTGGTCACATGACAATGTTCTGTTTAGTTTAGTTTTATTTTCCTTTTTTGTTTTGCTTTTTTCTATTCTGTTTTTTTTTTTTTTTTCCTTAAGGAAGTAACAGAAACTTCTAGAGTTTGAGCAGGGGACTGACATGATAAGATCTATGCTTTAGGAAAAGCATTTTAACAGCTGAGGAGACAATGGCCTGGAGTAGAGAGAATGGTAACAGACTAACCAATTGAATATTGTCAATTTAGGCAGTAGGAGATAAGGGTTTAAAAAGGTAGTAGTAGTGTCAGAGTAGAGAAGAGGATGTGTGCAAGAAATGTTACAAAGGTAAAATTGGGAAGATTGGATATGGGGGGAGGGAGGCAAGATGGAGTTTAAAGATGATACTTTAGGTAGTGAGCCTGGCTGTCTGGGAAGATGATAATACCCTAAAAAGTAATGAAGTTTGGATATAGGGAGAATTTGGGGGGGAAGATAATGAGTTCAGGGTTAGACATGTTGAGTTTAATGCCTACAGGACATACAGAAATCCTATTCATTATTTGCCACTTTCAGAACTTGGAAGTTTATTGCTTGCTAGAAGAACTGTTTTGAAACTATGGGACCCAAAGAGATGGGTAGATTGATAGATAGATAGAGATAGAGAGAGAGAGACACAGAGAGACAGTGATAGAGAGAAACTTATTTGTATAAAAATATTTTAGCAACTTTTTTTTGTAGTGGCTAAGAATTGGAAATTGAGGGGATACCTATTAATTGGCAAATGGCTGAACAAATTGTAATATATGATTATAATGGAATATTTTGTGCCATAAGAAATAATAAGCAGGATGATTTCAGGAAAATCTGGAAAGACTTACATGATACAAAATTAAGTGAGTAGAACCAGAAGAACATTGTACACAATAACAGCAATATTGTAAGATGAAGAATTGTGAATGGCTTAGCTGTTCTCAGTAACACTATAAGACAATCCCAAAGAACTCATGATGAATGATGAAGCATGCAGTTCTTTCCTTCCTTCCTTTTTCCTTCTTTCCCTTTTTCCCTTCCTTCCTTTTTTTCCTTTTTCCACCCTTATTTTTTCTTTTCTTTTTGTTAAACAAAATGACTAATATGGAAATGGTATACATGATAGCACATATGTAACATATAAAACTATTTACCATCTCAGAGAGGAGGGGAGGGGAGAAAAGATATGATTTGGAACTCAACACTAAATAAAACAAATGTTAAAAATTGTTTTTACATGTAATTGGAAAGAAAAAAATAAAATATTATTTTTATTAATTTTTATTTTTTTATTTGCATAACATATGTGTGGGTTCTTCAACAATAACCCTTACATAGCTTTCTGTTACAAATTTTTCCCCCCAACTTCCCCACCCCTCCCCTAGATGGCAGGATATCCACTACATGTTAATTATGTTAAAATATTGGCAAATCGAATATATGTATACATATTTCCAAACTTATCATTGTTGTGCAAGAAAAATCTTATCTACACAAACGATATATCAGATAAAGGAAACACAATGTAAGCAAACATCAATCAAGGAGTATGAGAATGTTATGTTGTGGTCCACATTTCGCATCCCTCTCTCTGGGTGTATATGGCTTTCTTCAGTGAACAATTGGAGGTGGTTTGAAACATATCATTGTTGAAGAGAGCCATGTCCATCAGAATTAATCGTCATATAGTACTGTTGTTGCCGTGTATAATGATCTCCTGGTTCTGCTCATTTCACTCAGCATCAGTTCATGTAAGTCTCTCCAGGCCTCTCTGAAATAATCTTGCTGGTCATTTCTTACAGAACAATAATATTCCATAATATTCATATACCATAATTTATTCAGCCATTCTCCAACTGAAGGGCATCTATTCAATTTCCAGTTTCTAGCCACTACAAAGAGGGCTGCCACAAACATTCTTGCACATGTGGGGCCTTTTCCTTTCTTTATGATTTCTTTGGGATATAAGCCCAATAGAAATGTTGCTGGGTCAAAGGGTATGCACAGTTTGATAACTTTTTGAGCATAGCTCCAAATTGTTCTCCAGAATGATAAAATATTATTTTTAAAAAAGAGACCATGGACCCAATAACTATTTGTATCACATGTGACAGAAGTGCAGATTTTTTATTCATCAACTCAAGTCAGAGATTACACATGAAGTTCTCATCTGAGGTATTACAAGTCATTTGAGAAGCCTTGGAAAAGCTGAATAGAAAATCTGGTGAAGGAAACTGCTTACAGAAGGCGGAACACAGAATCTAATGGAACTGAAAAACTGATTGGAAGTGAGCTTAGCAAATCCCAACTAGGGGCAGATTGGCTCTGCAGGCTGATCTACCTAGAAAATAGCTTTGATATTGGGAACAAATTGATGGAAGCAATATTACTTCCATTGAAGAAGGGACTGAGGAGCTTGCTCTCTAGTGCCATCTACAGCTTGAGAGGAGAAATTCTTAAAAGGATGGCTTATATTGTTCCTTCCTGCCTTCTGTGGGCTAAGAAGGGAAAAATCCCTTAAAGTCTATACAAAGCAAGACCTGAATATTTTTGCAGATCCTGAGATTAAAGAAAACTGCTTTTCGACCCCAGTTTTTGGGATAAAAACTCACTATTTGACAAAAACTGCTGGGATAATTGGAAACTAGTCTGGAAGAAATTAGGCATTGACCCACACCTAACACCATATACCAAGATAAGGTCAAAATGGATTCATGATCTAGGCATAAAGAATGATATTATAAACAAATTAGAACAATGTAGGATGGTTTACCTCTCAGACCTGTGGAAGGGGAAGGAATTTGTGACCAAAGAAGAACTAGAAGTCATCATTAATCACAAAATAGATAAGTTTGACTATATCAAGTTAAAAAGTTTTTGTACAAACAAAATGAATGCAGACAAGATTAGAAGGGTAGCAGTAAACTGGGAAAATATTTTTACATCCAAAGGTTCTGATAAAGGCCTCATTTCTAAAACATATAGAGAATTGACTAAAATATATAAGAATTCAAGCCATTCTCCAATTGACAAATGGTCAAAAGATATGAACAGATAATTTTCAGATGAAGAAATTGAAACTATTTCCGGTCACATGAAAAGCTGCTCCAAGTCACTATTGATCAGAGAAATGCAAATTAAGACAACTCTGAGATACCACTACACACCTATCAGATTGGCTAAAATGACAGGAAATGATAATAATAACTGTTGGAGGGGATGTGGGAAAACTGGGACACTGGTACATTGTTGGTGGAACTGTGAACGGATCCAACCATTCTGGAGAGCA
>JAJPUD010000620.1:590129-613275 GCA_023553655.1 Myrmecobius fasciatus | reverse complement strand
AAAAAAAAGTGTTTTTTTTTTTGCAAAGGTCAATGTTGAAAGGTCACTCATATGTTTTGTAAATAAAAAGCTTTATAAAAAAAAAAAAAGAAAACTGCTTTTCGACTTACATGAACTAAAGCTGAATAAAGTGAACAGAACCAAGAGAATTATTATACATAGTAACAGCTAGATTATGTGATTGGATTTGATTCTTTTCAAGGAGGTGATTCAAGGCAATTCCAATAGATTTGGGATGGAAAATGCCATCCGCATCCAGAGAGAGAACTATGGAGACTGAATTTGGACCAAAGCATAGAATTTTTACTTTTTTGTTGTTATTGTTGTGGTTTGTTTGCTTATTTTTCATTCTTAAGGTTTTTCCCTTTTGATCTGATTTTTCTTGTGTAGTATGATGACTATGGAAATATGGTTACAAGAATTGTACATGTTTGGGGCAGCTAGGTGGCACAGTGGATAGAGCACCAGCCCTGAAGTCAGGAGGACCTGGGTTCAAATCTGGTCTCAGACACTTAACATTCCCTAGCTGTGACCCTGGGCAAGTCACTTAACCCCAATTGCTTCAGCCAAAAAGCAAAAAAAAAAAAAAAAAAAAAGAATTGTACATGTTTAATCTATATTGGATTGCTTGCTGTCTTGGGGAGAGGAATGGTAAGGGAGGGAGAAAAATTTGTAACACAAGGTTTTACAAAGGTGAATGTTGAAAACTATCTTTATATATATTTGGAAAAAAATACTATTGGAAAAAATTTAATTTAACTTTTTAAAAAAGGGAAAACTGCTTTTCAGTGAAAGTGTATGCTGCCTTAGCACTTAGTGAAGATGGAAGACCTGGAAAGCTCTGCAGATTTCACACCTCAGGATCCTGTATTTTTTTACCTTAAAGTGATCAGTCCCTACACGAGGCTCTTGCAGGGCAAGGATGCCTAAAATAGCTGAAATAAATTCTAGGATGAGGCAGTAGGAAAGTTTAGGGAAACAGAGCTATGAGAAGAATGAAGAATAGACATATTTTGATTATTCCTATTTTTGCCTTCTATTTCATTAATTTATCTTATGTTATTCTTGTTTTTACCTTCTAATTTAGAAAATGCATCATACTTAAGAGACAGTAGAGTCATTTTGACTGATTTGTTTAAAAGAAAAGTACTTCCAAGGTAATCCCAATAAACTTTGGATAGAAAACACCATCTGCATCCAGAAAAAGAACTATAGAGATTGAATGTAAATCAACATATGCTATGTTCACTTCTTTTTTCTGTGTGTATTTTTTTTTTCCCCTCTGTGTTGGTTTTTCCCTTTTGTTCTGATTTTTCTCTTCCAATATGATTCATAAAGAAATGTGTATTTAAAAAGTTAATATACATGTATAAGCAGAAAAAATAAAACAATTAATAAAGAAAAAAAGGAAAAGCATACATATGAGAGCCCAGGAGTGAAAGTTATGAAAACGTATATGTATTTTCCCCAAACCAGAGCTAACCCTAGGGCCTTGAGCGTTAAGTTGTAGTATCCAGGAGGGCTACTCCCACCCGCTGGAAAAGCCCTCATCTCTGTTAGAATAAGAGTAGGTTGAAATGAAATAGGCAGCCTAAGAAATGGGAAAGGAAATGAAGTGCCATATTGAGCACTATGCCCTCTGTGTTCCATGATATATCTTTATAGAATGTCTCTACTTCTTCACCTTCAGCAGTAGAATGTTGGTATATAAACTTGAAGTATCATTTTTTATCCCCTAATATCCCAGATGCTACAAGGGAAAAAACTGATATTTAAGTAGCACTTTACAAATATTATATCGTTCTTTATCTTCATAACCCAGGGGGAAATTGCAAGCCATTATTATAATCATTTTAGAAACAAAGAACTGAGTCAGGGAGAGGTTAAATGGCTTGCTCAGGATCACACAGCTAAAAAGTATCTGAGGGTGAATTTAAACTGAAGTCTTTCCTGTCTCCATTTTTTATCCACTGTATCACATAGCTGCCCACATGCAGGAGAAGCAAGAAACTATGTTACATGTTGCCCTTAGACTCAGAGTGAAACCGAGAAAGCCAGATCTTTAAGCCTTCTAGATGTCTTTCCACTGAGCTGGCATTTCTTGATTTTTTTTTTTTCTGATTTCATTTGTAGTAAAGATATTGATAAGGCTATGGTAGTGAAAAATGTTGATTTCTCAGTGGGGATAATGTAAGAGAACTGACCTAGGTCAGTTCTCTTCCTGCTATCCAAGTTATTATTCTTTTTGGGGAAACTGGTTTTGTTTTCCTGGACCTGTGATTTCCCTGGGATAGAGAGTTCTCCTAGCAAAGGAACCATTCCTAGTGCAGATTTTATTTGCTACATCCCCTTGTCTTTTAATACCCATTAGTGTAATTGCCATATTCTACATTGTAAAAGTTATTGATTCTGAGAATAAGGCAGCAACACGCTTTAAATATTTTGCTGAATTCTTATCCCTCTAAAACTAATCCTTATACTTTCTTAGATATTTGAGTTGTTTTCTTAGTAAAGGGCAGTCCTTCATTACCTGAAGTCTGCAAATTTTTGTATGACAAAAAAAGTACAATTGTTTAGACCAAGAGTTCTTAACTTGGTTTGTGTCACAGGGACATTTTATCTCTTCTCAGCAGAATGTTTTTTAAATGCATAAAACAAAATTCACAGGGAAAGGAAACCAATTACAATTAGGTCTCTGTTGTTTCAAATAATGAAATGGCAAAAATAGAATCAGCACTGTGAATCTTCATTGGAATAGAACTTCATAATTTCATATATTGTTTATTTAAATATGTAACTGTTTTAGGGAGTTCACTATTCACACTGATCAGTACTTCTTTATATATCTGACCTAAAAACAAACTTTATTTCCACATACACACACATACACCAAAATTCATGTATTTTAATGCTTCTTTTTAAAATTTTTTCAACAATCATTTATTCTAAGATTTTGTGTTTCAATTTTTTTCTCCCTCTGTCCTTTCAAATCCTGCTCCTCAAGACAGCATGCAATCTGATATAGATTATACATGTGTAATCATGTAAACATTTCCACATTAGTCATATTGTGAAAGAAGACAGAATAAAAGGGAAAAGCCACAAAAAACCCACAAAAAATGAAAATAATATGCTTCAATCTGCAGTTAGACTCCATAGTTGTTTCTCTGAATGTGGATAGCATTTTCCTTCTCGACTCTTTTGGAATTATCTTAGATCATTGTATTTCTGAGAAGAACTAAGTCAATCAGAATTGATCATTACCTAATCTTGTTGTGTACAATTTCCTCTTGATTCTGCTCACTTCACTCAGCATCAGTTCATGAAAGTCTTTACAGGTTTTTCTGAAATTTGTCTACTCATCATTTCTTATAGCACAATAGTATTCCAATACATCCATATGCCACAATTTGTGCAACCACTCCTCAATTGCTGGGCACTCTATTTCCAATTCTTTGCCATCATAAAAAAAAAAACCCTAAAAAACTATCATTTTCCCTTTTTTTGGTCATATTAACCAATCTGATAGGTATGAGATAATACTCCAAATTGGCATTAATTTACATTTCTCTAATCAATAGTGATTTAGAGCATATTTTCATATGCCTATAGATAGCTTTAATTTCTTCATCTGAAAACTGTCTGTTCATATCTTTTTACAATTTATCAAATGGGGAATGACTTGTATAAATTTGACTCAATTTTCCATATATTTGAAAAATGAAGCCTTTATCAGAAACATTTTGCTATAAAAATTCTTTCTCATCTTCCTGCTTTCCTTCTAATCTTGGTTGCATTGGTTTTGTTTGCATCAAACCTTTTAAATTTAATATCAAAATTATTCATTTTTTATTTCATAATGTACTTAATCTCTTGTTTGGTAATAAATTTGTCTCTTTTCCATAGATCTGACTGGTAAACTATTCCTTGCTCTCCTAATTTGCTTATAGCATCATTCTTTATGTCTTAATTTGCCTTCATATTTAAATAGTTTTCAAAATATTTGAAAAAGCAAGCTCATAGTCCCCTGATTAAAAACCTCTGGTTCCAATAAAATACTAAGGTTTTGTCCAGCAGCATGTAGACACCCCCTTCTGAGAATCTGGTGCCAGAATCAACTATCACCAATGGAAAAATCTTATTTAAAAGTAATTTGATTTGGAAAATCTAAAAAAAAAATTTATATCAATTAGGGCAGGATTATTCTAAGCAGGTTAGGGGTAAAAGAGAAAAAATATTAAGCAATTCTAGCAATCCCATGTTTTTTGTTTTTCTTTCTCTGAATGTTTTAATTAGCTGAAGTTATAAGTCCTATTTTCTAGTCTTCAAAAAATATTTGCCAATATTTATACGTGTGGATAAAAAAATTGTTATTATTTCATCTCTTCCCAGAGTGCTTTCTTATGTCCAGAAACAGGAAAATATTCTAATTTTCCATGTAACTTCAGCACCACAGTAACCTATTAGTACCATGCTGTGCCACTACATCTTGTATCTGCTGGGCCCCACACTTAAAATATGATTTCTAAAAAATATTCAGAAGGCTGCCAGTGCCAAAAAGGTGCTGCCTTGATATTTTCTGACGATGATGAAAAAGCAGCTAAGTGCATGTACAGAGTTTAGGAAACATAACACTAAAGCACGTAACAACACATGCCAAATATAATATAACAGCCAAATCATATCAGCCCCTATCTTTCTGGACGATCCTTCCCCAAAACACAAGCCTGGCACTGTGCCCTGAATGTAGGCCAACTGGGATATCATCAGACCAGGGAAATCCAGATATACTCCCCCATAAATCTTGGCTATAGCCAACTCTTGATTATCTATGCTGATGGGGGTTTGGGGGTACTCCATGGACAAATAAAACCTTATAGAAAAAGTCTGAATTTTATTTTACTTTCACTCCCTTTGGACCACTTAGCAGAGGTGCTAACAAGTGGTAGATTATTTGATTACAATCCTTCAGTTTTACCTGGGCCTTCTTCCTGGATAAGGAATAGCTCAAAGTAGGCATCTAAAACTAGAAGACAAAAAAAAAGAAGCTAAAAATCAGCCCTTAGATCACTGAGTGTTGATGGCACTAACATAGATCAATCTCAATTATAGAGAAACTTGTACCAAAAATATGGACCAAGAGAGCCAATGTTCAAATCAAAACTATGGGCTTCGGGTTGGCTCTCTGGGTCCTAGCAGTACAGTTATTTCTTATATATTGGGAGGTCAAGTGGATTCAATTTCAGCAATATTTGTGAGCTGCAATAATTTTATTTCCAAAGAAAGAAATAGCAATAGCATTTGAATTTGCATTTGTGGGAAGTTTCCCAAAACTATTTTATGTTCCTCTTAGTACCTTTGTGAGGAAGGCATCTGAAATACTCATTTTACGGATAAAGAAACTCAGGCATAAAGAAGGAAAATAATTTTTTTAGGATCAAATGACAAATCTGTTCTATTTGAGTTTTTTAATTTTGCTTTCCCATAAAGTATCCTTTCTGAAAAATCCTCATTGAACATCAGGTCTAATTTTTGAGTTTATGTGGCGTAGAAAGTACTGGACTTGTAATCAGGAAAGTCTTTTCAGAAACTGCTTCATATACTAACCGTGTAAACATGGCAAGTCATTCATACTTTCTAAGCATGTTTCCTTATCTATAAATTAGGGACAATAATACTTATAAAATCCTAACCCCTTTCATCCAGGATTGTTATGAAAATCAAATATGATTTTGTATGCATTGAATTGTCTCAATTGCAGTGCCCTATAAGAACACTAGCCAATGTTTTTATTATTGTAAGGAAAATACTTTGTAAAAGCACTACACAATTATATTCCATTATTCATACATTTTAAAAAGTTATTGTACTTTTCTGGATCAAAGCAATAGTGTAGATTCAGAAATTGCCTCATTTCTGAAGAAAAGTCTTTCTGATTAGGACCCAGAGAGACATGATGGGCAAGCAGAGGAAAGGAATCATTGGAAAGTCACTCCAACCTATATGGCTAACATAGAGATCTCCTGGGAATTCATTTCATTGTTCTCAAATGATGTATAGATGGCAAGCTCTCACTGTGCTAAGTTTCCCTGGGAAGGCATTTGGGATAGGTAGGGGTGAGCATTGCATGCCTTCATCCCATTTCAGCTTCTTTCTATGTCCGACAGAAGGCAGAAATTATTAGGAGGCATCCTCTACTAAGTTCTATCAATAATGCCTTAACCTTATATGATCAATTCTACAAATGCCCTAAAGACAGATCACAATAGTGGAAGGAATGCTGTATTCAGAGTCAAGATTTGAAAACTTGTCTCGGCTACTAACTATCTGTGGGACTTTGGCAAAGCCCTCTCTGGACCTCAGTTTTGTCATGTGTAAAATGGGATTAGGCCAGATGATTACTTTTAACTAAAAGTCCAAGGACACCAGGATCTTAATCTGTATGAGTCTAACTCTTTTGTTTATTGACCAAGGCTGTCATTTGCTTTTGTGTGGCTACGTACATCAATGGAGAAGAATGGAAGGAGGGCAAGGAAGTGAGTAATAAAACAAGAGGTCTAAGACCAATGATCCCTTGCCTATATATGTATATAACTATACAATATACATATAAACATATACATATGTATACCCACATGCATATATGTACACATATACATATATAAATATACCTATATATAACTACATATATACCTACTTTGATATATACACATATATAAATGTACATACATACAGATATAAATATACACATATACAACAATATGCCTATATATAGCTACATATGTATCCACATTAATATAGTTATATACACACATGTACACACATATATATAAGCATACACATACACAAATATATCTATATATACATGTATCCTCCTTGATATATACATACACATATGTACACATGTATGTGTATAAACATATACATATACAAATATGCTTATATATAGCTACATATCATATAGCTACCTTCATCTATGTTCATATACATATGTATATGCATACATAAAAACACATATATACATAAATATACCTATATATAACTATATCTATCTTGTTATATACATATACATCTATATATACTCATACATCCATAAACATGCACATACATATGTGTGTGTGTGTGTGTGTGTGTATAAATGGACATATTTATTCATGGTGTAAGCAAGGGTCAACATATGGCTAACCACAAACCCAAATGTAACCTACCACTGGCCAGTTCAGAAAAGTCTTTATATTTTATATATTTATATATGTTTATATATATAATCGCTTACCAGTATCTGGTATAATGGATACAGAGCTGGCCTTAATGATAAGAAAACTTGAGTTCAAACCTTACCTCTGACACATACTATGTGACTGAGCAAGTCATGGAGCCTGTCAGTGCTCTAGGCAACTTTTTTTTTTTTTGGAAGCTATTTATTAAGTGACTTGCCCTGAATCACACATTTAATAAATGTCTGAGCCTAGATTTGAACTCAGGTCCTCCTGACTCCAGTCAGTGCTCTATTAGGCAACTTTTTAATATTCTAAGTTATCTATATTAATAGAGTTTTCTTGCCTGGGAGTTCTCAAACCAATGAAATCAGAGGCCCCTAACCTACTATCCCAAATCCCAACCTTAATCTCAGAATTTCTCAATAAAGATAGGGAAATAGCTTTAATGGGTTTTCTCCCTAGACTGCATTTCCTTTTTAGTATGAATCAAGATGAGAATCAAATAATGGCAATTGTAACATAGACATGTCCAAAGGAAGTCAGAAAAAGCCTCCCACTCCCTACTTCTCCTTTCTTTCCTCTTCCTTTCTCTCACCTTCCCTGTCTCTTTCCCTCCCTTTTTTTTTTTTTTTCCATCCTGAAAAGAGAGTCTCTGAGTCAAGAGAGAGGCTCTGACAGGTACAGTATAACTTATCAGGATTTAAAGTAAATAGCCGAGGTGAGCCTTAGTTCAGATATGTCAGGGCTGTCAGAAGCCAGTACTGAAATCTGCAAGACATTACATACTTAAAATCATGTGGAGGACTGGCCAAAAGTCTCAATGGGAATTCCAATACACAAAAGAATCTAGAGTGTCTCCATGCTCAGAGCTGGCTCTTGATAATATTCAGGATTTGTACTTTTGAAGGATTACTAAATTCATTATGTTTTTTATGTAGTCAGTCTTTAACTGGATCATAGTACATGGGGATCCATCTCTTTGCAGGGAGAGCCAGAGGGTCACCACTGAATGGGTCCTTATGGATCAAACCTCAAGGTTAGGAAGTAGCAAGTGTGATGAACTCCACTTCTCATGAAAATAGAAGTAAATTTTTTGGATTATTTTAGCAATTCACTTTTTTTCCCCCAATCAGTCAGTCAATGAATATTCATTAAGCATCTACAGAACTATGTGCCAGACACTGGAGATAAAAATAAGAGTAAAGTCAGTTTCTAGTCTCTAGGAACAGACTAATAGGGGAGACAAGATGCATAGAACTATGTGCAAAGTATATGTTCAAAACTGTACAGAATAAACTGAAAATAATTAGCAGAAGAAAATCAGTAGAATTAATGGGGATTGAGAAAGGCTTCCTGGAGAAGGTAACATTTCATTTGGGACTTGAAGAAGCTCAGGGAAACCAGGAGACAGAGATGAAAAAGGATAAAATTCCAGGCATGGAGGATGGTTAGTGAAAATACTCATATTCAAGACATAGAATATCCTGTTATAGGAACATAAAGAAGATAATATCCCTGAATAACAAAATATGTCTGATGGGCATAAGATATAAGAAGATCCAAAATGTGGAGGGAGACAGGTTTGGAAGGGTTTTGAATAGCAGTTCACTTTTACTCCTATACACTTAATCAGAAACAATAAGCCACTAAATGAACCAATTTGTTTTTGTTTCCTCTCTTATTCCTTGTATTCCCCCAGAGGTTGCATGGTGGAATATTTCATGTGTAGTAATACCTACACAAAAATACATAGAAGGAAGAGCATGGATTGATTTTCAATATTCCACAAACCAGTCCATTAATCTAGGTGTTCATTTCTTATGGATAACAAAGCACATAGATTCTTGAGTATGGCCTAATAAGGATATGACATGTTCAAAATGTCATACAATGAATATTTGAATTTAGCTTATTTCTGGTTTTCATTCAGAGTCTCTTAACTTGGGGACTATAAGCTTGTTTAAAATATTTTGATAATTTATTTCAATAAAATTAGTTTTCTTTGTTTAAAAAAAAAAAGAACAAAATGCCATACAATATTGGAGGAGTAATATAAATTCCCAAGCAGTGTGGTGCAGTGGCTATATTGCTAGACTAGGAATCAGAAGGTTTGGATTTGAGATCTGGAGCTCTCACTAACCATGGGATCACTGAGAAGTCATTTAATTACTTATATCTTTGTTTTCTCTTCCATAAAATTGGAATTATTATGGTATGTGAACATAATAGAATACAACTTTACTATAAAAAATGATGAAAGCAATGGTTTTGGAGGAACCTGAGAAGACTGATTCTATGCTAAGTGAAAACCAGGAGAAAATTAAAAAAAAAAAAAAAGACTTTGAAAGATTTAAAAACATTGCAATGATCAGCCATAATTCCAGAATGCAGATAATAAAACATGGTGCCTATTTCCTGACAGAGAGGTGAGTGACTCAGGAAGCAGAATGTGGCATACATTTTTGTCAGGAAACTGTTTTTCTTGATAATATATTTATTACAAGGACTCTGTTTTCTCTCTTTTTAATGTTAGGGGAAAGAAGGGATAAAGAGAAAGGAGGTAAGGATATTGTTGCTAACAAAAACAAAAAGAAACTAGAGAGAGTAATTGAAATATTTTTTGAAGGAATCCTAAGAATAGCTTTGAAAGTTACATGTTGAATTTATTTTTACTGTTGCTGAGCTGTATCTAGCTCTCTATGAACCCATTTTGGAATTTTCTTGGCAAAGATACTAGACTGGCTTGCTATTTCCTTCTCTAGTCATTTTATTTATTTATTTATTTTTAAGAGTGAAAATAGTATGTTGTGATTCACACTCAGTTCCCACAGTCCTTTCTCTGGGTGCAGATGGCTCTCTTCATCAGAAGATTTTCTGGCCTGAATCACCTCATTGTTGAAGAGAGCCACGCCCTTCAGAATTGATCATCATATAATCTTACTGTTGCCGTGTATAATGATCTCCTGGTTCTGCTCATTTCAGGCGTCTCTGAAATCATCCAGCTGATTATTTCTTATAGAACAATAATATTCCACAATATTCATATAACATAACTTATTTCAACCATTCTCCAACTGTTTGGCATCCACTCAGTTTCCAGTTTCTTGCCATCATAAAAAGGGTTGCTACAAACATTTTTGTACATGTGAGTCCCTTTCCAGCTCATTTTATGAATGAAGGCAAACAAGATGAATACCTTGCCTAACGTCACACAGCTAATTAGTGACTGAGCCTGGATATGATCTCCTGAACTTGACTCTTCCTGATTCCAGGCCTAGTGCTCTATCCACTGTGTCACCTATCTGACTCAGTATATATTTTAGAATTTATTTTATACTTTAAGAGAAAAGCAAGCCCTGAATAATAGATTCATTATTTCATATGCTATTTTCCTTTTCTGTTCTACTATGGAAATGGAAATGCTAATTTTCTTTGACATTTGTGAAGTTCATCAAAAATATAAATAGGAATGATTTGTGTTACATTTTAATGAGTATTGTTAGGGATAAAGCATTTTGTGTAGATTGTATAGTTCATCAATAAACATTTATTAAATGTCTCCTATGTGCCAATGTAGTGTCAAGTGCTAGGGATACAAAAAAGAGGCAATAAGACATTTACTGCCCTCAACAAGAGGTCAGGAGTAACAGCTGGCATCCCATAGTACTTTAGGATTTGCAAAGTTTTTTACATACATTATCTCATGTGATCCTCACAATAACAGAGTTCAATGTTAAATTGAACTCAGAAATGTTAAATGGTTTGTCCATGGACACAGAGCTAGTAAATAATGGGAGAAGGAATTCAAACCCAGGTGTTTCTTCCCCCTAGTCTAATATCATAATTCAGTTTTGTACCCTCTGCTTAAACATGGTGAAGAACTTTGAAAAGCAGGAGGAAAAGGTGTCATCAAGGAATAAAAGATGGACTGCTCACAGGGTGAGGGTAATGGTGCCAGGTGGTCAGGCATAGTACTTTATAAGAGAAAGCAAGGAACCAGCACCTTGAGGATGCCTTTGGTGGTAGCTTTGTGGGTAGCACAGAAAGCAGTTATAGGGGATGAATTTCTATCTGCATCATTGGTCAGGACTTCCAAAATCAATGAGGCAACAGCTTCATATGAATATTTGAGTGAAACAGCCTAACTTGATGTTGCAAGGGCGACCCATACATATCAGTAAGAGTATGAGGAAGTGTGGTGGGTTATTTTGAACTCTGTTATTAAGCTATCGAGGGCAGTGAGATGGTCTAGTGGATAGAGGGCTGCTCCTAGAATCAAGGAGATCTGAGTTCAAATCTGGCCTCAGACATTTACTATCTGGGTCATCTTAGGCAAGTCACTTCACCCTGTTTGCCTCAGTTTTCTCATTTATAAAATAAGCTGGAGAAGGAACTGGCAAACCACTCCAGTATCTTTGCCAAGAAAACCCCAAATGGGGGCATGAAGAATTGGACATGACTGAAAAATGAACAACAAAGAGAAAACCTCAAATCAGTTGTATACCACTGGAAATGACTGAATGACAAAACAAAATTAGGATATCTGCTTTTTCTTCTTGGTATTGAGGTCTATAGCTTTGAGCTGATCTAGAGTTCTGTGTTCATCTGGGGCCAGTACCTGGAATGACCTCTCTTAATATCCTTGGTGCTCATCAAAATGGATCACAAGAATGCTTAAGACTTTCAGATTGATCCTTGGAAATCACCAGGAACTTTCTCTTCCAGTTATGTTGTACAGCAAAAAATCAAAATATTGAGCTCTTAACTATACACTTAGGAGCTTGACCTGCTACCAACTTGCTTTGTACTTTGAACAAATCATTTAATCACTGTGGGCATGAAATTCCTCCTTTTACAGAGTTGTGAGTAACAAAATCTACCTGATGTTATGGTAGTAAAGTGATAGGGGACAGAAGGGAATGAAATGAATGTTGGTTATGTGCCTACTTTGTGCCAGGCACTGTGCTACAGGCTCTATAAATATCTCATATGATTGGATTTGATAGGTCAACATTTTACAAATAGGAAGTGGAATGGATGTGTACAATATTAGATAAGTTGACACATAAACTGAGTTTGTTCAAAGGACCAATTACAATCAGAAAGCTTGGTTTCTCTTCCCGGAGTGTACCCTCATAGTTGAGAGATGATTCACTAATCTTGAAAACTGCTAAAATTCAAGTCCTTGAACACTTGAATAGCCAGGTGGTTTTCATAGAGCTGTGGAATTTCCCAGCTGTAAAATCCCCTTCTCATTCCTCTTCTGCTGAAACTCCAGGTTAATGACCTTTGAGACTTGGGTGCCAAGCATCTTCTAAATTTGGCTCTAGCTTCATCTCTTAAAAAAAAAAAAAAAAGTATTGTCTTCTGCACATCCAAAAGACATGGCTTAATCCCCCCCCACACACACACATATACACACATATTCTATATCGTGGAAATATGTTTTGCATGATTGCACATGTAGAACTTATATCAAATCGCTTACTGTCTTAGGGAGGGAGAATGTGAGAAAAGAAGGGAGACAATTTGCAATTCAAAATTTAAAAACAATGAATTTTTAAAATTGTCTTTGGAAAAAAAACAAAATATTTTGTCAGTGATTCATTATTAAGAAATATTTCTTTTGTCCTAAGAGGATCCCTCCTTTTTAGTCATTTCTGTTTTAGGTTCTGTTTAGATTATATTTGTTTTTATATACAATTAGGTTATATTATACTAGGTCACACCCTCTTAATGAACTCCTTTCCCCACCCCTCCATATCTAACTGTTGAAATCTTTTCCTTCAAGGACCAGTTCTCCCACCTTTTCCTCCAAGAAGTCTTTCACTATTCCCCCTATTGCTCCCTATTTCAATGCCTCCTGGCATTTTCATTTGTAATGGTCTGCCTTTATCCCCTAGTACTCTCTCAACTTTATTTGATTGTAAGCACCATGAGGGCAAGGACTGTTTTATTTAGTTTTCCAATTCCTAGTGGCATAATGCTTAATAAATGTCTGTTGATTTTAATTGTGTTAAGGAGGGATGTGATCCCTTATCTTTCATTCTTAATTGTCTCTCTCAATATAGGCTTCTTCTCAGCCACAGCAATAGTCTTAGAGTCCTGAAAAAGTACAATAATTTGCCTAGGGTTACATATCACTTACGAGTCAGAGGCAGTACTTGGACTGAAATCAAGTTGTCTTGGATTTGAGTCCAAATGTCCATCCATGATGTGCTATTCATGGTGTGTATCTGTATCATATACACACATATATGTTTGTGTGTATAGGTGTTTATATATATATATATATACACATATATAGAATGTTGGAGAGAAAGGGAAGAAACAGGGAGCAAAATTTGAAGTAGGGAGGCTTTTAAGTTCAAACAGGAAATTCATCTTCAAACTGCTCCCTGTCTCTTCCCTATCTTGGTCTTTCCTGTTTGTCAATCTGTCTCCCTTCTTTCTTTTTCTCCTTTCTCTTTTTATATGTATATATTATATATAAATATATATATATTCATGGTAAAAATATGTACTGTATGTGTATTACAGTAGATGAGGCTTTTAATTTCAAAATACAAAATGAATCTACAAACTGAGCTGCCCCACTTTTTTTTCCTCTAGAACTCATATATAAACTCTGGAGAGTTTATGTATCTCTCTCTAGATGTGTACATATATATATATATGTATATGTATCCATATACACATGTATATAAAATAAATGTGTGTATTATATACAGACATATACTGAGAGTATGTGTACATACATGTATACACATATGCACACACAAAATAAATGTGTAACATGTACATATGTGTATTCTATATATATATACACACTATGACATGGCAAAATATATATTTTTGTAAATACATATACAGGGAAGCTCTTAATTTCATACAGGAAATTTGTCTTCAAATCTTGTTTCCTGGGTCTTCCCTTTCTTACCAGAACTCTTCCTATCCTCTGGGTGTAGATGCTTATCCCTCTGCAATGCTGCTTATCAAGGCTACTACACCCTCTTGCTCCTGATACAGCCTCTGGGTGTCACTGTGACCATGGGATTGAGAAGCAAGCACAAGGATATGGGGTGGGAGTTGGTGGAGAGGGGAAGAGTGCCCGATGGAAGGAACAAATTGTCAGTGGAAAGGAGGCCTGCCCAGGAGATTCTAAAATTATCAAAAAGGAAGTTGGATAAGGGAGGGAGAAAGGGGTAGGGAGTGCAGAGAAGTTGAGAATTGTAGCATTGAGAATTGAATTCATCTTCATAAACTCCATGATTCCCTTTTCTTTTTTGGACTTTATTTATCCTCATTCATGATGCTACTAGAAAGCTAGAGCAGCTTTTAAAACCTACTCTACAGAGTTTACAGAGTAAAATTTGTAAATGTAAATGCTAAAGGTCATTCTGCCTTTAAAGTCTGCTCCCCTCCAAACCCCTAATTCACTCCCAAATTAACTATAACTGAAGAAAGTGGCCAGCAAAGGATGGCACAAGAAAATCAAGGGGAAAAGGGAATGTATTTATTCCCCTTCCCCATTCTTCTCTCTCCTCTTCCCAGTCTTGGATCCCTCCCCCTCCCATCTACCCCCAGACCCCAACTTAAGCAACTGCACAGGGCTTTGAACTGTTTACAAGATATACATTACCTAACGGGCCTGCACTTTGGGGTTTGGAGAGGCCTCTTTTACACAAGTCGGTTGCTAAGGCCTGAGCTGACTCTGTATATGTTATCAGGAGGATGACAGTTTAAACAGGCCTTATCACCGTGTGTTCAATCAAGGTTTATGAGGGCTGATAAAGATGTCACCTAGTTGTTTCATGTGTTCATTAAAATACTATTCCCTGGTGGGATACAAATGCAAAGTTTCTTTTTTTAAAAAAAGAAATTTTATAAAATGTGGTTTTGTTTTGTTTTTTTTTCCCCTAAAAATCATTCTTTGGTTTAATATATCTCCGGGCCTATATCATTCCCTTGGTACTTCTTGGTTGTCCATCTGTAAACAAAGTGGCTAGTCAGCCTTTTGGTTTCCTTGACAGAATGCAAGCTTTAATATCATTGCAATTGGCCAAACCTTCATTAACCATCTACTATGTATAAAGCACTCTATGTAGATATAAAAACAGAGCATAGAAACACTTTAATTTCAAGCAACTTTTATTTTATATTTCAGTCTAATTGGTGTTCTTAGTAATTCTTTGTATTTAATTTTTTGTATTTTGGAACATTATTCTAACAAGGTCCATAGACTTGCCAGACTACCAAAAGATTCTGTGATAGCAAAAAATTAAGAACTCTTGATATTGGTACATATAGACCTAGCGAAAAAAAAAATAAGGACAAATAATTCTAGGCCATAAATAACCCAAACAGACATGGGATTTTACTGTCTGTATGATTAAAGATATGTCGGGTCTATACCATTGTTTTTGTAGTGTTTTTCAGTGCAGGTCAGTGATATCAGCCTCATGAAGAAGCAGGGTTCGTACAATTGTATTTAATGTAGCTGCAGGTCACATATTGATTTAGAAAATGTCATATTAACATTATCTAGGTTCTATTGCATTTATTTATTTTGTGAAATATTTCCCAGTCACACATATTAATCTGGTTCAGAGTTTGACACCCGCTATAATTCTGGCTTTGGGGAAGAGTAAGATCTTCCTTTTATTTACTGCTTTAAAATTCCTTTTTCTTCATTTGCATTTCCTTGATTCCGAGTACTATTATCCCTATTCTAGAGGGTGAGGAAACTGAGGCTCATTATGATTTGTCCATGAACCCTGGCCTCCTGAGTTCAAGTTCAGTGCTGATTTTACTATACCACCCTGACTTTAAGAATCTTATAGACAAACTGTTATATTGAATTAATTTAATTAAATGAATAAATTTAATTAAAATAAATGAATTAAATTGAGATGAATTCATTTTGATACACTGATTATTTTCAAGTGTCTTAAATATGCAGAACACCCTAAGATTTACTTGAGAAGAAGCAATGATGCATAAATGATTAAGATACTATTCTTGACCTTCTAGAGGTAAAAATCTAGTTAAGCATTGCAACACAGGAAAATAACTACAGTGCAAAATAGAAAATGATAAATGTATGAGAAGTACTAATAATATGGGTAGAGAGTGCAGTGGATAGAGTTTTAAACTGATAGTCAGGAAGTTCTGAGTTCAAATATGGCCTCAGACATTTACCAAATGTGTATCCCTAAGGAAATCACTTAAATCTCTATCTGCCTCATTTGTTTAATCATGATAATTATTGATTATTGGGAGTATGATATTATTTGGGGGAGCAGCTAGATGGTACAGTGGATAGAGCACCAGTTCTGAAGTCAAGAGGACCTGAGTTCAAATCTGGCTGTGGGACCCTGGGCAAGTCACTTAACCCCAATTGCCTCAGCAATAAAACAACAAAAACAGCAAAAAAAACCCAGTATTATTTGTAGATTGTGGGGACCCAATGAAATATTTATAAAGTTTTTAGCACAGTGGCTGGCATGTAGTAGGCAAGTATTATTATTTTTTAATAATTACTTGTTCCTCTCCTTCCCTAACTCCTTATATGGAGAATTAAGAAAGATCATTGGATCATTTCCAATGGAAGAATCAGAGAAGGTTTTCTGGAGGATTTGAAATTTGAAGTGGGTCATGAGAGACTCCTGGAGTTTTATAATTCTACTTGACCTAAATTATATCCACATCTATATGCCTGGTTTTATCCACATCTCTATAATGTATCCATTTCTTTATAATGAGTTATTTCAGTCATATCTGACTCATGATCCCATTTGGGGTATTCTTGGCAAAGATACTGAGTGGTTTGCCATTTCCTTCTTCAGTTCATTTTAAAGATGTGGAAATTGAGGCAAACAGGGTTAAATGACTTGCCCAGTCAGTACTCTGTCCACTTTATATTAAATTATATATTAGCAACTTCTTTTTCCATTACTCTGACAAAATGAATTGAGTGAAGGTTGGATGGTGGGAGCAACTATGGAGAGAAAACCTTAAAGATCCTTAAAGTATTTTAACTCAGTTATTCAGTTAACTCAATTGACCCCTTATATGGATCAAATGCAAAACAAACAAACAACAACAACAACAACAAAACAAATAAAAGAAAGAAAAGAAAAGGGAGCAGCTAGATGGCACAATGGATAGAGCACCAGACCTGAAGTCAGGAGGACCTGAGTTCAAATCTGGTCTCAGACACTTAACACTTCCTAGCTGTGTGACCCTGGGCAAGTCACTTAATCCCAATTGCCTCAGCAAAAAAAAAAAAAAAAAAAAAAGCCAAACCAAATAGGAAATTACTTAAATATTTTGAGGTTACAAAAAGTAAGTATAGTCTTGTGCCAGTATAAGCCACTTAAGTTGTTTTTTCTTTATTCTATTAATTAAAAATATAAACAAAATCAGTGTACATGGAAGCCTAGTAGGCTCCCAATAAATGCCTGTTAATTTGATTACATTTTAAAAGGTAGATAATGGGCCAGATCCTGACTAAAAAGGCTAAGTAAAATCCCATTATAACATACCATGTAACATTTTGATTTTCTTCTTGTTATTGCAATTTATTTTGCCATAATGAAAATGTTGATATCACATCTGCAGGATCTCAACATAAAAAAGAAGTATACTTAATTCTTTTAAAAATTTGCAGGCGGGGCAGCTAGGTGGCACAGTGGTTAGAGCACCAGCCCTGAAGTCAGGAGGACCTGAGTTCAAATGTGGTCTCAGACACTTCCTAGCTGTGTGACCCTGGGCAAGTCACTTAACCCCAATTGCCTCAGCAAAAAAAAAAAAAAAAAGCAAAAAAAAAAATTTGCAGGCAAAGAGAGTGCTTTGAACTCAACAGTGAAAAACAAACAAATAAATGATTGTTCAAATATTCCCTATCCCCTAATACATTCACCTTTCCTCCAAATGGATATAGGCAATATATGGGCCTTTATAAACTTCCTTTATAATCTATGACTCATGTAGTCAGGGATCAAAAATTTTTTTTTTTATTGTATAGGATTTCACTTTAAAAAAATCAACAAACATTAAATGTTGAATGTGTACAAGACACTTGCCATGCTAGTCTCTGTGATACAAAGAAAAAAAAAATAGTTTCTTCCTGAAGGACCTTTCATTCTATTGATAAAATAAAAACATGTACTTACATATTTGAGAGAGCAATCATTAACTGGGAGGATCAGAGGAGGCTTCATGGAAATAATACCTGAGTAGAGCATTGAAGAGAGGGAAGGATTTTGAGAAAAAGAAATAATATTGAAAAATCATTCTTGATTTTCCAGTGCCATTGACTCAAGCTCCCAGTATTGTGGTTTTCCCCAAGTTTGAGATTATCAGAGTCATTTAATCAGCCAGCCTTATGTAGTATTTTTAGAAATCAGTATTTATCAATGTGGTATAATAAAAACATTTGATACAAAATTTTTTCCCTCAGTCCCCCCCCCCAAAAAAAATCTTTTTTTCTATTTGTGGGAGTCTCAAGAAGTTTGTTCCCCTAAGGTTTGATGCAATCTCTTTGCTGAGTTTAATAGAGCAATAAGTCCATAATGCAGACACTACTACAGCTATTCTAAGAATTCTGTTTAGGACACCAAAGTGAAGAAACTTTCCTGACATGTCATAATGCCAGGACAAAGATGAAAAAATGGAAAGATCCAACATCCTCTGGATATTTAAAAGTTGTCAAGATCAGTGAAATTAAGATGATGGAGTGAGAATCAGTCTTTTTTGTCTAGTTCCTTCACCACAAACTAGAAAATTCCTCAGAACAAATTCTCATGGAGAAAACCAAGAAAAAAATCATAGTAGGTCATTAATTTTTTTAGACCAGGGCAGTTTAGGAAGACAAAGAGCTCTGTGGACATTGAGATGGAGACTGGTCAGGAGTACAGCAAGATGGTAATGACAGGACAAGTACTCCAGCATCCAGGAACTGAAAGGGAACTGAGAGAGAGTATCAGGATAGGAAGCACCAGGACAAAAAGAGATCCCAGGAAACTCCTGGCCTAGCTTAGGAACAAGAATGGTTTCCAACTGGCAGTTCTATCACCTTTTACTCAGTTCTGGGTAACAGATCTAGGTCAGAGAGAAGCAGCCATGACTAAACATGGAGATCTAGCTAAGTGCTGAATACAAAACAAATTTCAGAAACTTAGCTGGGTGGTACTAAGCCCAGAGGCAGAGCCACAACTCAGTTCTAACCCTTATCCCAGAACATAAGCTTACAGTAGAGAAACCAGGGTAGAAAACCAATACCAAAAGAGAGTCCCTCTGTCACCCTAAATCTGCAGGACCTCATAGCAAGCCATAGCATAGTCAAGTAATGACTGACTCCAGCAATGATCTACTAAAACAACTATATGGAAAATGAATAAATGCCCATCAATTGGGGAATGGCTGAATAAGTTATGGTATATGAAAGTAATGGAACTCAACTGTACATAAGCTAGAACTTGCAGAGTTCACTCCAAGAGGGCTATGATAAACTTCTCACTGGGAATCACTAAAAACTTGTAGGCCCCCAGACTGAGCTGTGAAACAGAAAAAGCTTAGAAACAACAAACTCCCTTCACCCCCAGCAATTGAGAATTTTATTAATATAAAGACTTGGAAACATCTACAAGCCAAACAGCAATGAAAATTATGCAGATTGGGCACAAGCTCAACAAGAATTTCTAGAAGAGTTTAAAACAAGTGCAAAAGAAAGCAATTTTAAAAATATTTATTTATATTATATTTTATATTTATATTTGTATTATATTTATAACCAAATAAGAGTGATAGAGGAAAAAATCATAAAAGAACTGTGTTGAGCAAGAAAATTAGGGAAAACGAGAGTTAATCACTTAGTAAAAAGAGATACAAAAACAACATAAAATAAAACAAAGTCAAAAGACTTAAAAAACAGAAGAAAAGATGAAGTATCTGAGAGGAAAAACAGCTGAACTGGAAAATAGATCAAGGAAAGATAATTTAAGGATCATTGGTTTACTTGAAAGGCATGAGCAAAAAAAAAAAAAAAGAAAGAAAGAAAAAAGAAAAAAGGAACCCTAGCCATCAGATTTTAAGAAATTATAAAGAAAAACTAATTAGAAGCATAAGAGGATAAGGCAGAAATTTGAAGAACCCACCAGTCATTTCCTGAAAGAAACCCCAAATTAAAACTTCTAGTAATATGATAGCTAAAATCCAGAATTCACAGTTCAAGGACAAAGTTGTTCAAGGTCCTTCTTCAGACAAAGAAGGAGAATGAAGAAGTAGATCTAGTAGAAACCTTTCTTTTTCTCCAGGAGTTTTCTTTTCAGGGGGCTCAATATTCACAAAGAATTTCTCCCTTTCTCAGTTTCTAAAATGATATATAGACTATTCCTGGGACTTGATCATGTTTTGAAGCCTTACCCAAGTATGATATTTAATTCAAAGGTCTTTTTTTATTTCCTCTTAAGTTTTTTGATGGATTGACCAACTGACACAAGGTATCAGTTCTAAAATAGGTTTGGGTGGTTCTGATCTTACCTTTCCATGACAATTGTTGTGTTTATTTTTTATTATAATCTATGCATTTCAAATCTATTGTTATCCTTCTGACCATTTCTGAAGTAGTGACTCTGGTGAGTGGTTTTTCAGACTCACAGTTTCTAAAGAGATGGGTAATCCTTTGCTTTACCTTGTGGTATTAGCTAGTCTTCTTGCTGAAGTAGGAGGCTAATATCATCAAATAATAGATAACATCTATTAAACATAGATAACAGATCTAAAGTACCTAATCCCTTATTTATGTAAGTGTTGGGCTATTTTCATTAGGATCTGTTAGCACATCAAAAAAAGTTTACTGTGTCTGGCAAGGGATACTTTGTATTTGTGATGGTTCAAGTCCCTAAATTACATTTTCAAGTCTGACTTTGAGGTACCTTTCATGGGTTGCATAACACATTAAATTTCTAAGAGGAAGAACCCTGATTCATGACAATAGTACTAGAAATCCCCATGAATCATTATATAGAATGTAATCTTGAGAATAGGGACTTTGTGCTCTCACTGCCTAGTATAGTGCCTAGGTGAATAATAAATGCTTGTTTATTACTCTATCCTGTATGAAAAACATAGATGCCTTTTCTATAAAGGTATTCCTGGGTTTGAGACCAATAAAATTAAGGATATCACTTATCATCTCTGAACTATTCCTTTCTCTTTTATTAAAAAAAAAAAAGCACTTATTCTTGGGCAAGGGATTTGGGAAATAGGGCTTGTTTTCTATTGGGAATATTTTGGAATTGGGGGAAATGGGACAATATACTTAGCTGAAGAAGGGGGAGGGACAGAGGCACCTTTCTATAAAACTATTGATATCACAGCTGTGTCTTCAGATAAACAAATATGACTCAATCCCTCACTTTCCACTTTGACAACTAAGTATTTCTTGTCCCTTTTAGTCTTGTTTAAACTGTGTTGGGAGTGAGCTAGACTGGAAGTTGTTTCAGTACCTTGCCCATCTTTCTCTTTCTAAAGTGTAATATATTTGCATGTATCAGGTAAACTGGAAAAATGAACTCATTCATTCCCATCAGAATCTGTAGGTGCCTCCCTACTTCCTGACAGAGAAATGGTAGACTCAAGATAACAGACTGAAATGTACATATTCAAGCATGATCAATGTGAAATTTGCTTTTCTTGACTATAAGACAGTTTTCTCTTTCCTTGTTTCTTTTATTGTTGTTCGTTTGGGGAGAAGTTAAATGGAAGTAAAAGTAAATATTAAATGAAAAATAAATGAATTTAAATTAAAAAAAAAAAGATTCTAAGTCCATTAAATCCTCTTTTGTCTTCTTCAGATTCTGAGCTTATTTAATCATTTGAAAGAAAAAAAAAAACAGATTGGCTTAGTGATCTATTTGAATTTAAGCTAGGACTATTAATTAGTCTGTCATCTTTATTCCCAGAGCCAACAGTGGGCTAGTTGGGGTGGATTCAGGGGATATGCTTATCTTTCATGAAGATAAATATGGCTCCTGAGAGGAGACTTTAATGTGATTCCCCAGTCATTGTCAGCCTTTCACCAAGACTTCTTTCTGATCCTTTGATTCAGAATAGTCCTATGTTGCTTTTGCAAGGATTCTTTTCACTCCTGTGGGGTTTTCATGTACTTACTGAGGAAGTCCAGGAAGACCTCATTCTTCTCCAGTTCTAAGAAAAAGAAAAAAGGTAGCAAGCAATGCATGCTTCAAGGATTAGTTTTTACTGGGAAGAAATAAGTTGATAAGTTAATATTTCCAGTATGATACATTAATTATTTTTTATTTTAAAGCTTCCATTATGGAGGAAAATAGAGTAATAATAATTATATCATATTTATATAGAGCTTTATATTTATGAATTCATTTGATTTTGACTGATGACCTTGGGAGGAAAGAACTATTGTCATTCCCATTTTACAGATAAGGAATATTGAGAAGGGGAATACTAGATAAAAGTAAAATAGATAATAAGTACCAGAATTTGAATTTAAATCTAATTATTAATTATTATTATTATATTTATTTTATATATTCATATTCATTGTATTTTATGATTATCATTATCATTATAATTGATCAATGAAATTATTTAATTAATTGAATAAATTTGATTAAATTAATTTTCAAATTAATCTCATAACATAGTGTGTATTGTAAATTAATTTAATTCATCAATAAATTTAATTTAATTAATATAATTATTAATCAGTTAAGCAGACACTTTAATCCCAGAGAACGTAGCTGATTTAAAAGAAAGACAGACAGACAGACAGAGAGATACAAGGAGAGAGAGAGAGAGAGAGAAAGAGAGAGAGAGAGAGAGAGAGAGAAAGAAAGAGAGAGAGAGAGAGAGAGAGAGAGAGAGAGAGAGAGAGAGAGAGA
>JAJPUD010000620.1:510189-590119 GCA_023553655.1 Myrmecobius fasciatus | reverse complement strand
AGAGAGAGAGAGAGAGAGAGAGAGAGAGAGAGAGAGAGAGAGAGAGAAATTCCTGTTTTTTGATCACCAATCATCCTGATCTATATCTTGCCACTAGACCCAAGATGGCTTTGGAGGCAAAAGTGAGGCTGATGACTTTGCACAGCTCTCTCTCATTTAAATCCAATTCACTTGCATGTCATGGCACCAACTCCCTGATGTCATGGTCCTCTTCAAAAATGAAGGACAATTACCACCTCTGTGTAGCTCACATTAAGTTAGAGCATGTCCAGAAGGAAACCAGCCTATCTTAGGATAAAAGATTGGATTTCATGATGTATGAAGTAACATCAGTTGAAAGAACTGGGGATAATAAGTTTGGAGAAAAAAAAAGGCTCAGGTGGTTGATATATCTTTGAGGTACAGACCTAGTAGTGATATTATAGCTGGATCAAAGGGTATGCACAGTTTTAAAGTCCTTTGAAGATTGTTATTATTATTATTTGATTAGGTAAAAAAAAAAAAAGCCATGCTTTGCCTCAATTCTTACTTAGCTTTGTCACTGATTGGGCATTGCCTCAGTCAAACTGGGACCTGATAAAGTCCTTGGCTTAAAATGACCAAAGTGTCCCACTGCTTCCGGTCCAGGGCCAGCTCCAGTCATCCTGATCTATATCTTGTCACTGGACTCAGATGACTCAGGAGAATAAAGTAAGGCTGGTGACTTTGTGCAGCCCTCCCTCACTTAAATCCAATTTTTTTTGAAAGTCATTGTATCACCTCTCTGATGTCATGGTCCTCTTCAAAAATGAAGGACAAACAACAATAACAAAATTATCATGTGAAATTTCTTTTTTTTTTTTTTCTTTTCTCTCCTTACCCCATCCTAGAGATAGCTATCATTTTACACAAATAAGTACACATACACACAAAATTAATATATACATACTTCTATTAGTTCTTTTTCTGGATATATTGATAATAATTAAAGTAATTTATTCACTCAGAGTTATTCTTATTTCATGCAAGTTTTTTAATGTTTTTCTAAGAACACTAAGTTCATATGGAAATATATTTTAAATGATTGTACACATATATCCTATATCAGATTGCTTGCCATCTTAGGCAATCAGGAGGTAAGACAGGAAGGGAGAAAAAAACCCTAAAACTCAAAATCTTATAAAAATGAATGATAATTATTGCATTCATCATTTCTTATAGCATAGTAGTATTCCATCACATCTATATACCACAACTTGTTTAGCCATTCCCCAGTTGATGGGCATCCCTGCAATTTCTATTTCTTTGCCACCACCAAGAGAACTTCCATAAACATTTTTAGAGCTCGTAGGTTCTTTTCCTTTTTCCCTAATCATCTTTGGAAATAGATCTAGTAGTGGTATTGGTAGATCAAAGGGTATAGGTAGTTCAATAACTCTTTGGAATCCAATGCATCACAAACTGCAATGCAAGACTAATAGAATAAAATTAAGAGGATCAATTATTAATATCTCCAAAGATGCTCCCTCACTTAAATCCCATTCATTGGTTTTATGGTCCTTTTCAATAATAAAGAACAAACTACTACAAACCCATTTCTGTCCCCAGCTTCTTTGACTTCCTTCAAGTCTTAGCTAAAATCTCAGTTTCTCCAAGAAGTTTTTCCTGATTCTCCTTAATATTAATGATCCCCTTTTATAAATATCTCCAGTTTATCCTGTAGATAGCTTGTTTGTAACGTATTTATTTGCCTGTTTTCTCCCCTACTTGACTAACCTCCTTCATAGCAGGGATTGTTCTTGCTTTTCTTTGCATTTCCAGAGCTTAGTAAAGTGCATGGCACACCATTGTTGTTAAGTTGTTTCAGTCAAATCCAACTCTTCATGACCCCTTCTAGGATTTTCTTGGCAAAAATACTAGAATGGCTTGCCATTGCCTTCTCTAGCTCATTTTACAGATGAGAAAACAGAGGCAGAGTTAAATGACTTGCCTAGGATCATGTGCTAGTAAGTGTCTGAGGCTGGATGAGTTTTCCTGACTCTAGGTCTGTCACTCTACTAGCTGCACCAGGCTAATAGGCATTTAGTAGACACTTAAAATGTTTGCTGATGACTTGAAAGAATTGTCTGAACTCTGAACTAATAATTTTTTTTTAAATATTATATCTTCAGTCAGCACACTTAAAATTCTTTCATCAAATGGTGTGTTTGATTATCCAAATTTCAGTGTGAGCATTTATATCTCAGAAATTGGCAAATGCTACAAATCAGGCCTTGACTTATTATTTTCTTGAATCTCTAGACAAGATAAGGATGGAGAAAATGTTAATAATATAGATTAAATTCAAAAGTAAGGTATATTCATAATTCCATGAGATATGAGGAAATATAATAAAATCAAAACTTTGAAAGAACAGAAGAGAAGGAAATGTAAAGTATGTGATATAAATAATTAACTTTGAAAACAGATCAAAGAGAGATTATTTAAGAATCCTTAGATTCTTAAATAATGGCCATACATTGATTTAGAAAACCATGATTAAAAAACCTGAATATTCTAAAATCAAAAAATCATTAATGAATACTGCTTAGATTTACTAGATCTCAGGGGAAAAATGAAAATTGGAAGAATCTGCTAACCACCTAAGAGAAATCTAAAAAAGAAAAGTACTGGTAATATCAAAGCTAAATCCATGTCAAAGAAAAAACATTGCAATCATCCAGGAAAAAGGAATTCAAAACCCAACAAACCACAATCAAGATCACATAAAATCTGACAACTTTTACTAAAAATGATATATCTTTGAATACAATGTCTCAAAAGATAAAAGAACTAGGATTACAACCTTACTTAACTTACAAAGCTGAGCATAATCCTGTAGGGAGAAAATGTATCTTTTTTGCATTGTTGTGCAAAATATCAAATATCAAAAAATGAAATAGAAACAGATACTTGCACAGGACAAAATAGTCAGTAACTATAGTAACCTAGTGTTTGATAAACCCCAAAACTCCATCTTTTGAGATAAGAACTCACTATTTGACAAAAATGCTGGGAAAATTGGAAATTAGTATAACAGAAACTAAGCATTGACTCACACCTAATATCCTATATCAAAATAAGACCAAAATGGGATTCATGATTTAGACATAAAGAGTGATATTATAAGCAAATTATAACAACAAAGGATAATTTACCTCTCAGATCTGTGGAGAAGGAAGGAATTTGTGGCCAAAGAAGAACTTGAGTACATTACTGAATACAAAATGGGTAATTTTGATTATATTAAGTTAAAAAGTTTTTGTACAAACAAAACCAATGCAAACAAAATTAGAAGGAAAGCAATAAAAGAGGAAAATATTTTTACATTCAAAGGTTTTTTTTATTAAAAGCTTTTTATTTACAAAACATATGAGTGATTTTTCTACATTGACCTTTGCAAAAACTTTTTTTCCCCAAGCTTTTCCCCTCCTTCCCCCCACCCCCCACCCCTAGATGACAGGTAAGCTAATACATGCTAAATATGATAAATTATATGACAAATCCAATACATGTATACATATCTATACAGTTATCTTACTGCACAAGAAACATCAGATCTAGAAAGAGAAGAAGAAAAAACAACCTAAGAAGGAAAACAAAACGCATGGAAATATTCACAGAAAGCATTAAAATGCCGTGTTGTGGTTCACACTCAGTTCCCACAGGCCTCTCTCTGGATGTATATGACTATCTTCATCGCTGAACAATAGAAACTGGTTTGAATCACATCATTGTTGAAGAGAACCATGTCCATCAAAATTGATCATCTTATAGTGTTGTTCCTGTGTATAATGTTCTCCTGGTTCTGCTGATTTCACTCAGCATCAGTTCATGCAAGTCTCTCCAGGCCTCTCTGAAATCCTCCTGTTGGTCATTTCTTACAGAACCATAATATTCCATAACATTCATATACCATAATTTATTCAGCCATTCTCCAATTGATGGGCATCCTTTAAATTTTCAATTTCTTGCCACTACAAAAAGGGCTGCCACAAACATTTTTGCACATGTGGGTCCCTTTTCCTCCTTTAAAATCTCTTTGGGATATAGGCCCAGTAGAAACACTGCTGGGTCAAAGGGTATGCACAGTTTCATAACTTTTTGAGCATAGTTCCAAATTGCTCTCCAGAATGACTGGATCCGTTCACAGCTCCACCAACAATGTATCAGTGTCCCAGTTTTCCCACATCCCCTCCAACAGTTATCATTATCATTTCCTGTCATTTTAGCCAATCTGACAGGTGTGTGTAGTGGTATCTCAGAGTTGTCTTAATTTGCATTTCTGTGATCAATAGTGACTTGGAGCACCTTTTCATGTGACCAGAAATAGTTTCAATTTCTTCATCTGAAAATTGTCTGTTCATATCTTTTGACCATTTATCAATTGGAGACATTCAAAGGTTCTGATAAAGGCTTCATTTCTAAAATATATAGAGAATTGACCTCAAATTTATAAGAATTCAAGCCTTTTTCCAGTTGATAAATGGGCAAAGGATACAAAAAGGTAATTTTTAGATGAAGAAATTTAAATAATTTCCACTCATATGAAAAGGTGTTCCAAATCATCATTGATCAAAGAAGTGCAAATTAATACAATTATGAGGTACCACTACATGGCTCTCAGATTGGCTAAAATGGCAAGAAAAGATAATGATGAATGTTGGAGGAGATTTGGGAAAACTAGGACAGATACATTGTTGGTTGAGTTGTGAACTGATTCAACTATTCTGGAGAGTAATTTAGAACTATGCCCAGAGGGCTATCAAACTGTGCATACCCTTTGATCTAGCAGTGTTCCTACTGGGTTTGTAGCCTAGAGATCATAAAGGAGGGGAAGGGACCCACATGTACAAAAATGTTTGTGGCAGTCCTTTTTATAGTGGCAAGAAACTGGAAACTGAGTGGATGCCCATCAGTTGGAGAATGGCTGATTAAGTAATGGCATATGAAAATTATGGAATATTATTGTTCTATAAGAAATGATCAGCAGAATGATTTCAGAGAGGCCTGGTGAGACATGAACTGATGCTAAATGAAATTGAGAGAACCAGGAGATCATTACACACAGCAACAGCAAGATTATACGATGGTCAATTCTAATGGATATGGCTCTCATCCACAATGAGGTGATTCAGGACAATTCCAATGGTCTTGTGATGAAGAAAGCCATCTGCACCCAGAGAGAGGACAATGGGGAATTGAATGTGGACCACAACATAGTGTTTTCACTTTTTTTTTGTTATTGTTTGCTTGCATTTTGTTTTCTTTCTCATTTTTTTTTCCTTTTTTGATCTGATTTTTCTTGTGCAGTATGATATTTGTGGAAATATATATAGAGGAATTGCATGTGTTTAACATATATTGGATCACTTGCCAACTGAAGGAGGAGATGGGGAAAAGGGAAGGAAAAATTAGAATATAGGGTTTTGTAGAAGTGAATGCTGAATTTTCGTGCTCTTGATTGATGTTTGCTTGCATTGTGTTTCCTTTATCTGATTTTTCTTTCTTGTACAATTTTTCTTGCACAACAATGATAAGTGTGGAAATATGTATACATATATTCAATTTGTCAAGTATTTTAACATAATTAACATGTAGTGGATATCCTGCCATCTAGGGGAGGGGTGGGGAGTAGGGGGGGAAATTTTGTAACAGAAAGCTTTGTAAGGGTTAATGTTGAAGAATTACCCATACATATGTTTTGCAAATTAAAAAAAAAAGTGAATGTTGAAAATTATCCATGTATATATTTTGAAAATAAAAAGTTTTAATTTAAAAAATAAAAACAAACAAAATAGAAACAGATCCTTGATGACCATACATTGATTTAGAAAACAACAAATTAAAATTGTCTATGTTGTATTTTTATTTATTTTGTCGTATTTCTCCATTATATTTTGATTTGTATACTTAGTGAGTTTTGTTGGCCAGCTTACAACCCACCTGGAGTTTGATAGCTTTGGAATACAGGATTTCCAAGTATTTCTGATGAAAATACCAGAACTGAGCAGGAATTTTGAAAGACAAAAACAACTATAAGCACAAACCTATTGATTTAAATTTATTTGGACAATTAAAAAGGGCTACACCTCATTTCTAAAATATATAGGGAACACATATTGTTAAGAATTTAAGCCACTCTCCAATTGATAAATGGTCAAAGGATATGAACAGACAATTTTCAGATGATGAAATTAAAGCTATTTCTGTCATATGAAAAGGTGCTCCAAATCACTATTGATCAGAGAAATGCAAGTTAAGGCAACTCTGAGATACCACTACACACCTGTCAGATTGGCTAAGATGACAGGAAAAGATAATGATGAATGTTGGAGGGGATGTGGGAAAACTGGGACACTGATACATTGATGGTAGAACTGTGAACGGATCCAACCATTCTGGAGAGCAATTTGGAGCTATGCTCAAATAGTTATCAAACTATGCATACCCATTGACCCAGCAGTGTTTCTATTGGGCCTATATCCCAAAGAGATCTTAAAGTAAGGAAAGGGCCCCACATGTGCAAAAATGTTTGTGGCAGCCCTTTTTTTAGTGGCTAGGAACTGGAAACTGAATAGATGCCCATCAGTTGGAGAATGGCTGAATAAATTATGGTATATGAATGTCATGGAATATTATTGTTCTGTAAGAAACGAGCAGCAGGATGATTTCAGAGAGGCCTGGAGAGACTTGCATGAACTGATGCTGAGTGAAATCAACAGAACCAGGAGAACATTGACTATTCTCAGAAATACAATGATCTAAGAAAATTCCAAAACATTTACAACGGAAAATGCTATCCACATTCACAGAAAGAATTAAGAAGTTTGCATGCAGATTGAAGAACACTATTTCTCACTTTAAAAAATTTTTATTTTCCTCATGATTTTTTCCTTTTATTCTGATCCTTCCCTCTCCCCCACAAGACTAATGTGGGAATGTTTAGTATGATTGTACATGTATAACCTATATCAGATTGCTTGCTGGATTGAGCAGGAGAGGACAAAAAAAAATGGAACTCAAAATCTTTTTTTGTTTGTTTTATTTTTTATTTTATTTTTTAATTAAAGCTTTTTATTTGTAAAACATATGTATGGATAATTTTTCAACATTGACCCTTACAAAGCTTTCCATTACAAATTTCCCCCCCTAGTCCCCACCACTTCCCTAGATGGCAGGAAGTCTACTACAAGTTAATTATGTTAAAATACTTGACAAATTGAATATGTGTGTAGATATTATTTTGCTTACAGCAAGTTATCTTGCTGTACAGGAAAAGTCGTTTCTACAAGAAAGAAAAAAAAAATCTGAGAAGGAAAACACAATGCAAGCAAACATCAATAGAGAGCATGAAAATGCTATGTTGAGGTCCACATTTCATATTCTTCTCTCTGGGTGTATATGGCTTTCTTCACTAAACAATTGCAACTGGTTTGAGACATTTCTTTGTTGCAGAGAGCCATGACCATCAGAGTTGATCGTCATATATTATTGTTGTTGCTGTGTATAATGATCTCCTGGTTCTGCTCATTTCGCTCAGCATCAGTTCATGCAAGTCCCTCCAGGCCTCTCTGAAATCATCCTGCTGGTCGTTTCTCACAGAACAATAATATTCCATAACATTCATATACCATAATTTATTTAGCCACTCTCCAATTGATGGACATCCATTCAGTTTCCAGTTTCTAGCCACTACAAAAAGGGCTGCCACAAACATTTTTGCACATGTGGGGCCCTTTCCTTTTTTTAAGATCTCTTTGGGATATAAGCCCAATAGAAACACTGCTGGGTCAAAGGGTATGCACAGTTTGATAACTTTTTGAGCATTGGAACTCAAAATCTTATAAAAGTGAATATTGAATTAAAACAGCCCCGAGGTACCATCTCACATCTCTTAGATTGGCTAAGATGGCAGGAAAATATAATGATAAATGTTAGAAGGGATGTGAGAAAACTGGGACATTAATGCATTATTATTGGAGTTGTGAAATAATCTAGCCATTGTAGAGAGCAAATTGGAACTATGCCCAAAGGATTATGAAACTGTGCATACCCTTTGATCCAGTGTTCTACTACTTCTGGGTCTCTATCCCAAGGAAGTCAGAGGAGAAAGGATCCCCATGTGCAAAAATATTTGCGGTGGCTCTTTTTGTGGTGGCAAAGATTGGAAAGTGAATAGATGCCCATCAATTAGGGAATGGCTGAATAAGTTATGGTATATGAAACTAATGGAATATTATTGTTCTTTAAAAAATGATGAACAAGTTAATTTTAGAAAGGCCTAGAAAGATTTACTTGAACTGATGCTGAGTGAATTCAGAATATAGAATCAAGAATACAATGTATACAGTAACAGCAACATTGTGAGGTGATCAGCTATGAACAACTTGGTTTTTCTCAGCGGTTTAGTGATCCAAGGCAATGCCAATAAACCTTGGACTAAAAAATGAATATTGAAAACTATCTTTACATATAATTGGAAAAAAATAAAATACTATTAAGTGGGGGGGAGTAGGAAGAGGAAGTGCTACATGATGTAGTGTTATAAGATGGAGATACTTTCGTATATAATCATTCTTTTGGGTTGGGGGTATATAGAAATGCTTTTTTGGAGGGTTAAATTCATAATAAAAATTATATTAAAAAGATTAATTGGGAGATTTTCCTTTCCTATGTAGGGAACTAGGTGGTATAATGGATAGAATGCCAGGTGTTAATATGATAGTGAGAGGTTTTTCAGTGTTTTAATGCCTTTGAATGATAGAGAAAGGAGTTAAATAAGAAATAAAAAGATCCCGGGGTAGATCAATTATGTTCTGAAATTTTAAGAGAGGAAATAGAAGGGTCCCCTATTTCATTCCTCCCAGAAGCTAGTCTAAAACTAATTTCCATATAAATTAAATAAAATTATATTTTGATTTAATACAGGAAAAATTCACTAAGAAATAATATTTTATAATGAAAATGAACACTCCAACATGATTCCCAGTAGATGCTAAATATTTGACCTCATTTATTATTTCTAATTCTTCCTAAATTTTCTCCTTCCATAATAAGCTTTAGGTAATTTTAAAATTTATGATTTTGCTCTTTCATAACATTTTTGCCTCCTCCTTGCACATTAGAAAGATGCAAATTGGTTACACAGATAATATTTTTAAAGAGTTTATTCATTTATTTTACTTAGGTAAGTATTATCTCTTTGGTCCTCCTGTGCCCTTTACCCCACCCCCACTTCCCTCCGCCAGGATTTGTAACTTTACTGAGAAAATTGAGACCATTTACCATGAACACCCTATTCTCCCTTTCTCTTCATCCCAAACCCTGGAAATCATCCCTCACCTCTAACCCTTCTTTTCCTCCAGTCTTTGATAAAGAAATGGTTTTTCATTTAGCAAAGGATAAGCCCTCTAAAAATCACTACTGTTTCTTTTCCTAATGCTTTCATACATTCCCTTTTCTCGGGTATTAAAAAACAAACAAAACAAAACAAACAAACAAGCAAACAAAAAAACAACTTTACTAGATTTATTTCCCATCCCTTCAGGCTATCATTCTTTATCTCATTTTACTTTCTTTTAAACTCATACAAAAAGTTGTCTATCCTCCAGTCTCCACTTCCTCTCCTCTCACTCACCCAACTGAAACTATTGTCCCCAGAAGTAGCACATCTGATAATCTTATCTAAGTCTCCATCCTCCTTTGACCTCCCCATTGCATTTGACATTGTTAACCACACTTTCTTCCTGGATACTCTCTCCTCTTTAGGTTTTCCAGCACTTTCTCCAGATTTATCTATCTTTCGGAAGTCTTCTCAGTCATTTTATACCCACTAGAAGTCATCATGCCCTAAAGCACTACTCTAGGCCCCTTTTTTTTTCTTTCCCTTTCACTTAGTGATCTCATTAGCTCCCAAGGATTTGATTATTCCCTTTATGCAGATGACTCCTAGATTGATGTATCTGGCCCTTGGATCTTCCCTTTAGTCTTAGGTCACCAGAAGCCATCATGCTTATCAAACTAGATCCCAAAGAGAAGTAAAAGACAGTCTCAGTCCTTGGAGGAGCTTATGGTATATTGGGATAGAAAACAAGCACACAGCTATGTCCAAACAAGATACAGGATAAATTTGAAGTAATCAACAAAGGGAAGGCACTAGCATTAAGGGAAATCAGAAAAGACTTCTCCCTAATTTTTTTCCTTCCATAATAAGCTTTGGATAACTTAAAAACCTATGACTTTGTTTGCTTTTATAGTTTTGCCTCCTCCTTGCACATTAGAAGGATGCAAATTGGGTACAAAAATAATATTTTTAAGTTTTGTGTTTGTTTGTTTACTTAGGTAAGTATTATCTGGTATTTGAGGGGAGCTAAGGAGCAAATGAGGAGGGAGAGAATTCCAGGCATGGATCACAGCTAGTGAAAATGCCAGGAATCAAGGGATAGAATACTGAGTATGTGAAATAAGAAAGGTATAAGAACCCTTTGATCCAGGAGTGTCTCTACTGGGTCTCAAAGAGATCACAAAAGAGGGAAAAGGATCCACATGTACAAAAATATTTATAATAGTTCTTTCTGTGTTTAAGGGGAATGGCTAAACAAGTTATGGTAGATGAATGCAATGGAATATTATTGTTTTATAAAACATGAGCAGGCTGATTTCAGAAAAGCCTAGAGAGACTTACATGAACTAACTGATGCTAAGTGAAGTGAGTAGAAAGCAGAATATTGTACATAGTAACAGCTAAATTATGTGATGATAAACTGTGATAGAAGTATCTCTTCTTAGCAAATCCAAGACAATTCCAATAGATTTGGGATGAAAATTGCTATCCACAACTAGAGGGAGAACTATGGAAACTGAATAGGAATGGAAGCATACTATTTTCACCTTTTGTTGTTGTTTGTTTTTTTCTTTCTCATGGTTTTCCCCCTTTTGTCCTGATTTTCTTTCACTACGTGACAAATATAGAAATATGGTTTTAAAAAAAGAAAAAAAGAAAAAAGAAAGGTTTAAGAAGACTGCAAAGGTAGGAAGGGGCCAGAGTAGTTAGTTTGTTGTCCTTAGTTCTCAAAGGATATCACTGTGTTAAAGTCGAGTTACAGTGTGTCTGACTGACTGATAGGACCAATACAAGCTCCGAGTGCTCTGCCATAGGTTGGACACAAATAGTCCATATGAACGTTTGGGGTGGATTCTAACTTTGCATACCTGGAGCTTTTTTCTGGCTAATTCAGTTCTGCTTTGCTCATAGAGCACAGCACTTTCTCTGATGATGGCACGCCATGAAGGACTTTGAATACCAAATAGAGGATTTTACATTTAATCCTGGAGACTTATGTTTTAGGAAGATGAATCTGATGGCTAAGTGAAGGAAAGTCTAGAATGGGGAGATTAAGGCAGGAGACTATTTCAATTGCCCAGGAAAGAAATAATGAAGACCTGCACCAAGATAATAGTCAAAGACTGAAGAAGAACTATATGAGGGATCTTAAGAAGGTAAAGGATAGTTAGGCAGTGCAGCAAATAGAGAGTCAGGCCTTGAGTAAGGAAGACTCATCTTCCTAAGTTCAAATATAACTTCAGACACTTCCTGGGCAAGTCACTTAACCTTTTTCCCCTCAGTTTTCTCATGAAGAAAATGAGTTGGAGAAGAAAATGGCAAACAACACCAGTATCTTTGTCAAGAAAAGCCCAAACAGAGTTATGAAGAGTCAGATATGACTGAAATAATTTAACACCAACAAGATAAAATTGACAGACCTTGGCAACTGATTAGATGTGGAAGTGGTGGGAGAAGGTGATGGGCCAAGGATGACACCTGGGTTGTAAACTTTGATGACTGGGAAGGTGGTGATACCTCAACAGTAGAAAGAAAATTCAGAAGAGGTTAGGGTTTCATGAGGGAAAGGAATGAGTTCCATTTTAGATGTGTTGAGTTTAAGATGACTTAGGATCATTTTGTTTAAGATTTCCAATATGTAGTTGGAGATGCAAATCTGAAGATTAGGAGAGAGATTTAGAGCTAGATAAGTAGGTCTTAGAAATATCAGCATAGATGTGACAATTGAATCAATGGGAGAGGATGAGATGACCTAGTGAGGGAGAAGAGAAGAGATTCAGAATGACTACGCCCATAGTTAATGGTTATGACTTAGTTCTACAGTCATCAAGTTAGTGGAAAGGATGAGAGATATAGGAGAATCAGGACAGTGGGGACCAGGAAAACCTAGAGAGGAGAGTATCTAGAAGAGAGTGATTAAGAGACTCAAAGTCTGTAAAGAGGTCAGGAAGCATGAAGACTGAGGAAAAGCCATTAGAAATGGCTCATTGCTGGCTTTGGAGAGAACAGTTTCAGTTGAAAATTAGGATGGAAAAGAGATTGTAAAAGATTTTTAAAAAGAGAGTGAGAGGAGAGGAAGTGAAAGCATTGATTATAGATAAGAAGTTTAAATGTAAATCAGGGAGAGAAATACAGGATGATAGCTAATGGGGATGGAAGATGACAGGAATTTTTGAAGTTTAGCATGTATTGGACAGTGTTATATAGACATTAGACTGAGAATAATAGAGGAGAATTTTCTGGAGAAGACAGGGTAGAAGGGGATCACTTGTACACATATACACAGAAGGCTGGGCTTTAAGTTGTCGAGAAGAAGTGTGTGAAACAGAGATGAAGGAGGAGATAATGGCAGATGGTATCTGAATGAAATCAAGAACAGGGAAGAAGAGGGAACTCAGTGAATAGACTAAATTTTTTTTTTCAGTGAAATATGAAGCAAAGTTCTCAGTTGAGGATATGAGATATGAGGAGAAATGAAGACTTGAAAAAGCTGCTTTTGCAAGTGGGATAGTAAATCAATTAAGGAAGTATAAAAAGATTTCCTTGCCTTGATGATGGTCCAGTAGAGATTATATAACATAAATTTGTTATAGACCCAGTCATCATAGTTTCATGATTTTCTCTAGCTTCACTCAACAGAAGCAGCAGCAGTTTATAAAAAGAAGTGAAGGAAATGAATGGTGGAAATAATCCAAGGCTGAATTTTAGCAGGGCAAAATCATCCATAAGATCAGATCCACGGCTCATCCAAAACATTCAAGAGAAGAGGACAGAGTTAACTTGGCTCACCAAAGGGTAAATGGAGAAGAAACAAGAGAGAAGCTAGTTCAGGGGTGGTAGCCTGGGAAAGAAGATAAAAGCCACTAAGGTGTGGATAAAGGGTTTGGGATTGCAAGGAAGAAGGAAAAATAGAATGACAACAGATTGTGATCAAATAAGGGAATTTCATGAACATGGAAGTGGAATTCTTGGGAGTAGTGATGATACAATTAAGGGTATGACCATTTTTGTAGATAGGTGAGATGGGGTGAGAAGTAGGACATTGAAACTAAATAAACTGAGGTCTTGGGAGGTTAGGGAATATCATTATGTATCTTAAAGTCCTCTGGTACAAGGTTGGAAGTTGTGGATGAAAGAAAGACTGTTAGCCAAATATTGAATTCATTGAGAAAGAAGGGAAATGTTCTGGAGGTCAGAGGACAACAGAATCACAATATTGATAGGGAATTAGAAATTGATTTAGTATAGTCTTGTATTTGTTCCTATTATCTTCTCTGATCAAACATTAGCTTGCATGTAGGAATTGTTTCTTCCTTTGACTTGTGCATCTAGCACAATGCCTGATACTTAATAGATGTTAATAAACGCTTGTTGATTGAATGATTAACAAATATTATTTGAATTGAATTTTGACCAATAATCCGAGTGTCAAATTTCTGAAATTTGAATCTTTACCCTAAATAGTTTCCTGTGGTCCTCTGAAGGAAGTGGAATGATTTATGCATCTTTGCCAAAAAAAAACCCCAAATAGGGTCACAAAGACTTGGACATGATTGAAACAACTGAACAACAATAGCTCTATATTCTGGGCTCATTGAAAAGTGTTGCCTACATCTAGCTTGTAGTTTCTAAAATGTCCCAGCATCTGGGATTTCCAGCTAGTTTATCAGTGATGTCTCAAAGAGCAAAGAATGGCCTTTGGAAATTATTTTAAAGACCCATCCCAGTGGTAGATGAGACATGGAGTTGGTGAGATCAGTGTTATGTGGGAATTGTGCTAACTTTGATCCCAGTCTCCCAGAAAACAAAATGAGATAGGGGAGAATGTGTCTTCAAAGTGCTGGGAGGAATGATCAGACTTTTTTTTTTTTTTTCCTTGCTATATTTTTAAAGTAAATATCCCCTTCTGAAAGCTAATTTATGTTAAATAATTAGATGGGATTGGGACACTACTAATAGTGAGGAAGAGAGCACATAACCAGTGGGAGGTTGAATTAATGGCATTAGAAAAGAACACCTCCTGAAACAACTGGGAAAGGGGAAAGAACACTGAGGGAAATGCAACCAGAATATACTTGTAACATTGAATGATTGGGATATAGAGAAACAATAGGAATAAAGTGAGGAATGAAGTGAGAATGAGCAAGGATTGTTTGAAGGAATTACAGGCTAAGGAGTTTGGAATTTCTTGACTAGGTAGTGGGGAATCATTGAAGTTTTTTGAGTAAGCACCTGATGTAAAATCAATTTATTTATTTAGCACTTTGAGATACACAAAATATAACAACCTTTTGAGTAGATTGTGCATGCATCATTATTCTATTCTTACAGATGAAGAAATTGTGAATAGATTTGTTCATGGCCACATAGCTAGAAGCATCAGAATGAACACATGTCCAGTGCTCTCTCTACTACATGACCCTGATGCAATAAAAGCATTGTTTTAATTTGTGTGTGTGTGTGTGTGTGTGTGTGTGTGTGTGTATTTTTTCTTTCTTCCTAACAGTGGTAGAGGAAATTGAAAGGATGGAACAAATGCAAGAAACATTATGAAGGAAGTTAGGACTTAGTCATTAGATATGGGGGAGAGAGGAGTAAGGCGGAAAGGAAATTAGAACCCTGGAGAGAGGGACATAAAGATGAGACTGATGATGTATGTTTATTTTAAATCATTAACTCCTTGGGGAAAAGCTCTGAGTTTTTCTGATTCTTTGCACAAAGCTTAATTCTCTGGGTCTGTGATCTCAATAGTGGGCTACTCCTCCAATAATACAGATCACATCCTATCCAGTCCTATGGGATTTTTATTCACATTTTCTCAATAGCTTATCATTTGATGGATTATTCGGGTGTAGAATCATAATATATATATGCATATATATTTGTGCACATTTTATGTTGCATATATACATGTATATATATGCATGTAATATATGTATATATACATGCATTATAATATATACATATATGCATGAAATGGCTAATTTCTTTTGCTTGACTCTGAATATTTGTTTCAAGGGCTATGGAATATATAGTGTGTTAAGGGAGGTCTAATAATTCTGATATGAAGCTTGCTGTTCCACCTCTGTTGTTTCACTTGTAACTCCAAAGAACTGACATGCACAATAGTCACACTCAGGGTTTCTACTTAAAAGATTTCATTTTCTTTAGAACTAGTTCACTGAGAATCAAATGAGGCAATGCATATAAAAGTACTTTGCAAACTAGGCATTGTGAAATATTAGCACTTTGCAATTTGTCATTCAAAAAACATTTTTCTTATAAGCTTGAGACTTAGGTAGTTCATGTGTTATTACTGCCCACTCTTACCTGTGGTTCCAAGAAATTATAGCATGAATATTGGCCACACATTAGTAAAATCATCTCATCTCAGTACTCAGGTTAAACCAGGTTGAAGGTAACCAAATAGGCCTCAAACCTGTTGGGGAGCTAGGGAAATGTCTACCTCAATACATATAAAGACTTCCCCAGGCAAAATGGACAGATGAAAATTTGTTCCAATAGATATGAAGGAGGCTGAAGTAGATGTTGTGGGGTGCTTAGAGCTTGGTCAGACATCTAAGATACCAACATCATTGCCAGCCATACTGACTTTATCTTGCTCCTGGACTTTGATGACTCAGAGTGAGGTTGATGACTTTGTACAACTTTGTCTCACTTAAATCCAATTCACACACAAGTCAAGATATTATCTCATGATGTCATTGATCCTCATCAAAAATGAAGGACAAACTATAAGAATTTTATTTTTCTTCTTTTCCAAGTTGGGCTTAGTGGGCAAGAGGGAGAGAAAAGCTATTTTGGAAAATAATTTTTTTAGAAGAGTTCATTAGAAGGGGTCCACCTAATTTTCATTGATGTTTTGAGGGGCTATCCTTCAGATATCCCTTGTTCTGCCTCATGGCTCACTTGGTCAGAGTGAAATCATCTGAACTAAAAAGGAGGCAGTGTTGGATTATGGTTCCTGCCACCCTTGGAGCAATGAATGAGAAGTTTAATTTCAGGTACTGAAGGCTGGGCTGAATCTTTCAAGTTTATTTGACTTATTTTTGTGATGTGTTCTCCTTTTCTCTTACCATGCTAATTGTCCTCTTCTGGATCCACTCTAATAAGAATATTCGTTTTCTGAAAACAGTACCCAAAATTGAAAGCAGTCTGAACTAGAGTGGGCCAATGCATTATGGTTGATTTTGACACTGAGCTTTAATCCCAAACCCTCAGCTCAGTGCCTCTGATCTTCTCATCCTTAAAGTATCCCTTAGAGACTCTCTTTTCCCACTGATGTATTCTTTTTGGGGGTCTCCCTTTTGGAGAGGTACCCAAGTCAGCAATCCTTTACTTCTCTCCTAGCCTGTGCTTCCAACTCTCCAGACTCTGTCATCACACCCTAGCTCCTTCCTCTCCCTCTCTCTTAGTTCCCTTTTATGTGTAGTTTTCTTCCATAGGAATGTAAACTCCTTGTAGGGGATTCAGTGGATAGAGCGCTGGGCCTGGAGTCTGGGAGATCTGAGTTCAAATGTGGCCTCAAATACTGTGTGACCCTGGGCAAGTCACTTAACCCTGTTTGTCTTAGTTTCCTTATCTATAAAATGAACTGGAGAAATGGTCCCAAAAAGGATCACAAAGAGTTGGACTTGACTGAAAATGATTATTCTTCCTCACTTAAATCCAATTCGTTTGCACGTCATGGTATCATCTGCCCGATGACATGATGGACTATAAGAACAAAGGACAGACAACAATATTACTCTGGGAAAAGCAGTTTCAGTTTAATGATTAGGTCTAAAAGCCTTAACTTTGGAAGGAAGGAAGAGAGGGAGAACCATTGATTGTAAAAAGCCTTCTCAAATTTGGCCACAATGGAGGAGAGATAGCTAGTGAGGGTGGGTAGGGGGGAGGTTGGACCCAATTAAGAGTTTTTAGAGGAGAGGGGGAATTTAGGACTGTTTGTAGGTAGTGTGGAAGCAGCCAGTAGAGAAGGAGACACTGAAGATAAATTCGAGAGTGAGAATGATAGAATTTCAGACAATCTGCTGGAGAAGGCAGAATGGAATAGGATCACTTGTCATGTAGATCACAAACACACATATTTTAGAGAGCTGGCTATTAAACATTTACTAGCAAACCTCTGATTGCAGTGATCTCATATCTATCATAGTCTCCATTGCCCTCCAGTGATGCTCACTTTCAGTTCTTTTTCTTTATTGTTATAGCTTTATATTTTCTTTTTTTCTTTTTTTTGTTTTTTTTTTATTAAAAGCTTTTTATTTACAAAACATATGAGTGATTTTTCTACATTGACCTTTGCAAAAAACTTTTTTTTTTGTTCCAAGCTTTTCCCCTCCTTCCCCCATCCCCCACCCCTAGATGACAGGTAAGCTAATACATGCTAAATATGATAAATTATATGACAAATCCAATATATGTATACATATCTATACAGTTATCTTACTGCACAAGAAACATCAGATCTAGAAAGAGAGAAGAAGAAAAAAAAAAAAACAACTTCAGAAGGAAAACAAAATGCATGGAAATATTCACAGAAAGCGTTAAAGTGCTATGTTGTGGTCCACACTCAGTTCCCTCAGGCCTCTCTCTGGGTGTATATGACTATCTTCATCGCTGAACAATAGGAACTGGTTTGAATCACATCATTATTGAAGAGAACCATGTCCATCAGAACTGATCATCATATAGTCTTGTTGCTGTGTATAATGTTCTCCTGGTTCTGCTGATTTCACTCAAAAGCTTTATATTTTCAAAACATATACATAGATAATTTTCAGCATTCACCCCTGCAAAACCTTATGTTCCAAATCTTTTCCCTCTCTTTCTCCCACTCCCTTCCCTAGATGGTAAGTAATCCCATAGGTGTTAAATATGTACAATTCTTCTATACATATTTCCACAATTATGCTGCTCAAGAAAAATCAAATAAAAAAGGAAAAAATAAGAAAGAAAACAAAATGCAAGCAAACAACAACAAAAAAGAGTGAAAATACTATGTTGTGATCCACACTCAGTTCCCATAGTCCTCTCTGGATGCAGATGGCTTTCTCTATCACAAGACTGGCCTGAATCACTTCATTGTTGATGAAAGCTACGTCCTCAGAATTAATCATTGTATAATGTTGCTGTTGCCTTGTATAATTATCTCCTGATTCCACTCATTTCACTTAGCAACAATTCATATAAGTCTCTCCAGACCTCTCTGAAATCACCAAAAGACCAATGGAACCTCATTTTAAATTCTATACTGTGTTTCTTGACTTGTAGTCATACAGCAACATTGGCGTGATATGAATCTATATATTGTGTTCTTGTAGGTGCTTAACAGATTGTCTCCCTCCCACCTCTCATCTTGGATGATGAAGATTGACCTACTCTTCTGAAAAACTGCATCTAGCTTGTGCAAGGCACTGTGCTAAGTGTTAGGGTGTAAGCAAAAGACTGGGCAATGGCTACTCTCAAGAATCTGCAGTCATTGATGGAGAAGACGTCAGGCAAAATAATTATGCACAAACAAGTTATATAACAGAGTTATGATTTTAGAGGAAATGAGAGTTGGGGGATGAGGTAAAGAGGCAGTTCAAGGAAAGTCTTTGGTACATGGTGGGATTTTAGCTGAAGAAACTCAGAGCAGCCATGAAATAGAGGCGAGGGGGACGTTCATCAAAGAAAAAGCACGGAGTCAGGAGATGGATGGAATGCCCTGTGCTGGGGACCACAGGAAGGCTTTTTCCCCAAGATTAGTACTGCTGCTTCGAATGCCCAGTGAGTCCCTGATGCTTTCTCCAAAGCCCCTCGTTCTCCATTCAGGAGTCAGACAGAGGTTCACAGAAAGAGGAAGTGGGGGATTGGGGAGAGAGTGAATGAGTATTTGTTTAGCATAAAGAGTTAGAGGCCAAATTGAAGAAATTCAGAGTGGAGTGTAGAGTGGGAGGAGAAGCAAGATTTGCATGTCCTTTCTTTTGGCCAAGCTAGCCTAGTTTAAGAGACCTTGGCAGAGGAGCCCAGAGGTAAACGGAGTGGCCTTCCTCACAAAGGGAACCTGTGGGGCATGTGAGGGGGAGGGGGAGACTCAGCCCTAACCTGGCCACAACCTCCTGGAAGATGCAAATTGATAAATAAACATTAAAACAATGAGGCCCCAGCTAATCCCCTCACAAAGGACAAATTGCTAATCTAACCTCACAGCCAGGATGGCTGGTCTCGTCTGACAATGGCTGCATTTATAACTTATGTTTTATTTGTAAACTGACAGTGCCTAGCCAGGTTAAATGGATTTAGTCTCACCTGCCTTGGAGGGGGAGGGAAGGGCCTGGGTAATCCTATCATTCTCTTTTCGCCCCAGTGAAACAGTCACCTGATCTGAGCCGGCCAAATTTTAGCCATATTCCTCCAGTTACTGCTCAATCTCGATTCAACAATAGGACCAGTGTCTGAAGGGGGAAGAGTTGGGTTTGGGGTGAGGGGTGGGGGGATGGAGCCATTGCTTCCAACTCATGGAAATTCTCGGCTCCTCAACCCCCTCCGAGCCTCCAGCAAGTTTCTCTTGTACTCCTTTTCTCTCCACGATGGTCCTTTGTCAGTGTCCAGCCACTGACGTCTCCTGGATGCTGGCTACCAATTTTCTATATATACCTAGGCCCCTAACTAGGTGTCTGGAAGGTTTGTGTGGGAGTTCACTATCTTAGCCTGACTGCTCTCAATGCCTAATTTTCTCCTTCCCTTGAAGGGACTGTCACTAAGGTGAGAGCACACCAGCTCATTCATTATTCCGGCTGACTTGCCCGAGGTGAAAGTCTGGCACTTAGGGCTGACACCAGGGCACCTACAGTGCTGGCTTGAACCTAATCATCTAAGGGGAAAATCACTCATAAATCTCCGTCTGGAGTCTTCCCGTCACCCTTGGCCCCATTTCCCCACCCTACCCAAATACTAGTATTTGCTGCTTCCAGTCACCCCATCTCTTCTGTCCTCAATTTCTAGAAATTCTTCCAGCTGGGGTGAATTCAATGTGTGCTTTTGTTGCTGCTCTTTGAGGGAAAAGAGAATGTTTTTCTAGAATATCTGTCTCCCTCAGGACATCCTGTCTTCCACTGCTTTGAACATTACCACCATCATGCCAATGGGGACAACAAATTCTGGCCTTTCAGGCCAGGACCATTTCAGTCAGTGGGGTCTCCAATAAGTCTGCATATGTTGTGTATCCTGCACCAGAAGGGTGAGGAGGAAGATTGAAATGCCTCAGCAATAACCCCTTTTTTTTGCCATAAAATTTGAATTCAAATCCTGATCCCAAATTGCTAATCCTGATCCCTAATTAACTAAGAATAAGTGGGTTTCTCTCGAAATACTGACCCAAAGGAATCTTTCCTTCTCTTCCCTTCAGTGATGAAGAGGTGGTACTTTGAGAACTTACATAGAGAGGGTCAGATGAAAGGGTTTGAAGAAGAATGGGAAATACAGAGTACAGATTGGAACAGATACAGAAATTTTATTTTCCTCCTTTTCTCCCCATTCCCTTCCCAACCCCCATTTTGTATGGGGTGGCCTGATCTATCTTGCTTGCCTTAAAATCAGATCCCAAAGATCAACACCCTCCACACATTGTCTGATATGTTAAGTACCACTGGATGTCTGTGTAGACTTAGACCTCCCTCCCCATTTCTATTATCTGATCAAAAGGTCACCTCCTGGGCCCAGCTTCCTACTCCCGCCTCTTCTCTGCCCCCTTAGTCCCCAAATTGCCTGGTGTCTGTCTCCATGAGATAAAGGTCTGAGCTCAGTTGATTCTGATTCTTCAAGGAACCTGGTCTCAGTCTGAGGTTTTGATCTCAAAGATCTTCCTGTCTGGAAGAGAAAACTCTACTCAAGTCACTCCCAGAGGTTTGATGCCTCTTTTACTGTCTTTTCTGAAGTGACACAATTTCTGCGCTTTCTTGCTTTCTCAGAGCAGCTGAGAGGGCTGTGATTTCTAGATGAGGGGCTTTTATTCCCAAGACATTCACCTGATTTTTTTTTTTTAATTGTTATCTCAAGGTCTTGCTGCTATAGCTAGTGATTCTGCCTGTAGAGTTAAAAAAACAAACAATTTTAACATCTCTTTTTCCATTGTTCTTCACTTCTAATTAGTCATCAAGTCCTGCTGATACTTCCTTTGCCATGTTTCTTAGCTTTGATCCTTATTTCCATAGCCACTATCCTAGGCTATCTCCATCCTGAAGCAGCTTCCCCAGCTTAATTAGTCTTCTCAACTTTAGAAACTTGGCCCACTGAAATCTGCTGGAATCATCTATTGCTTGTGTGATCTTGTTAAAATCATTTAATCATCCTGGTCTGAGTTTTCTCACCTGTGAAATGAGGGAGTAGGTGGGACTCTATGACTTCTAGGTCCTTTCCAATTCTTAATTTATGCTACTTTTTTGAGACAGGGACTGGATGTATAATTTCATTGATCTACTGAACTCCTGAGAAAGAAACTACCAATGGAGTCGGAACTTTCTTTTCAACCTGTAATCTTATAGAAGCAACAAAAGAGTAGTGAACTGGGCCAGCCATTCTGGGGAAGAAACTAGGCCTTACAAACTATAAAATTGTGCAAACCCTTTGGCACACCAATACCACTACTAGGTCTGTATTCCAATGAGATTTTTTTTTAATGAAAAAGACCTACGTGTACAAAAATATTTATAGAATTTTTTTTGAATTAGCAAAGAATTGGAAATTGAAGGGATGCTTATCAATTAGGGAATAGTCCAACAAGTTGTGGGCCAACAAATTGTGATGCAATTCTATTGTGCTTAAAGAAATGACAAGGGGGCTGGTTTCAGAAAAAAAAAAAACAAACAAAACATGGCAAGACATATAAAACTAATGCAAAATGAAGTGAGAACAAGATCATTGTGCACTAACAGCAATGTTGTAATGATGATTAACTACGAAAGACTTGATCCAAGACAATTCCAAAGGACTCATAATGAAAAAAATCCTATTTGCCTTCAGAGAGAGAGCTGATAAACTTTGAGTACAAATTAAAGTATAATTTTCTCATTCTCCCTACCCTATATATTTCAAGATAGAAATAGGTTTTGCATGATTGCAAACATATAACTGATATAATTTTGCTTGTTTTCTTGGTGACTAGGGGAGGAGTAAGAGAAAGAGAGAGAAATTGGAACTCAAAGTTTAAAAAGAAAAGAATGCTAAAAAGAAATAAATAATAATTTAAAAAAGAAACATATACCAAGATAATAATTGAAGAGAAAAAGAAATTTATTTGTACATAGTTTATATTGCTGTTATATCTAGTAATAAAGAAATCTGGAAAGAACCCCAAAATGGCTAAATGTACTATATTATTTCAAAAGAAATAAAAAACATGGAAATATTAAAATACATAACATAGTGTGAAGTGGAAAAAGAAAGACAATCTAGGAGTATAGTATATGTACCAGAAAATGCAAAATTTGGAGCACAGTATTCAATCGAGTAAAAAATGCAGTATTTGAATAATCATACTTATATTAAAATTTTTATGTTCCTCAAAGTCATAATGAGTCATTGCAACTTCTTAAGCTAGATAATGATATAATTATTCCTATATTTTAGGAACATCAATTTGGCAGTTGTTTGGTGAATGGATTTTAAAAAGGAAATACTGAAAACTGGAAATTCCAATAGAGAAGCCTTTGATGATGAAAACCTGATCCAGGATAGTGATTGAGTGAATGGAGAGAGGGAATGGATATCAGTCAGTCCATCAAGTAAAATTTATTAAATGCCTACTACGTACCAGATACTGAGCACTAGTGAGATAGCATTCAGAAAAAGGCATGAAACAATTTCTGCTTTGGAGGAACTCACATTTTAATGAGACAGCTAACAATCTAGTGTGGACATATACAGCATAAGTTGGTCAGCAGAGAAGACACTGGCTTCAAGGGGAACTGGGAAAGAATTCTTGTAGAAAGTGGCATGTTAGGGAGTGATGAGATACCTAAGCTCCATGTGAAGTTCCCAAGTCCTAGTTTGTCCCTTAAAGATTGAGGCTACCCCAAAAGGCTATAAAACCGCATACCCTTTGATCCACTACTGGTTTGTATACCAAAGAGATAATAATAAAGGGGAAAGGACCTACATGTGCAAAAAATGTTTGTGGCAGCTCTTTTTTGTTATCTCAAAGGAACTGGAAATTGAGCGGATGCCCATCAGTTGGGGAATAGCTGAATAAATTATGGTATATGAATGTGATGGAATATTAGTGTACTATAAGAAAAGATCAGCAGGCTGATTTCAGAAAAGCCATGAACTAATGCTTAGTGAAGTGAGCAGAACCAGGAGAACATTGTATACAGTAACAGCAAGATTGTGTCATGGTCAACTTTGATAGACTTGACTCTTTTCAGCAATACAGTGATCCAAGATAATTTCAATATATTTGGTATGGAAAATGCCATCTGCATCCAGAGAAAGAACTATGGGGGGGAGGAGGAGGGCAGCTAGTTGGTATAGTGGATAGAGCACCAGCCCTGAAGTCAAGAGGATCTGAGTTTAAATCTGGCCTCAGACACTTAACACTTCCTAGCTGTGTGATCCTGGGCAAGTCACTGAACCCTAATTGCCTCAGCAAAAAAACAAAACAAAACAAAACACACACACACACACACACACACACACACACACACACACACCCCCAAAACAAAAACAAAACTATGGGGACTGAATGTGGATCAAATCATATTGTTTTCACCTTTGTTGTTGGCAAATATTGTTTGTTTCATCGTTTGCTTTTACTTTTTCATGGTTTTTTCCCTTTTGGGTATGATTTTTTTTTTTGCACAATATGCCAAATATGGACACATGTTTAAAAGGATTGCAGATGTTTAATCTATATCAGATTGCTTGCTATCTTGAGGAGGGGGGAAGTAAGGGAGGGAAGAGAAAAATTTGGAATACAAAGTTTTACAAAAATGAATGTTGATATGTATACCCTTTGATCCAGCAGTGTCTTTACTGAACACTGCTGGATCATATCCCCCAAAGAAATCATAAAGGAGGGAAAGGGACCCCCAAGTGCAAAAATGATTGTGGCAGCCCTTTTTGTAGTGACAAGAAACTGGAAACTGAATGGATGCCCATCTCTGATGATTTCAGAGAGACCTGGAAGATTTACATGATCTGATGTTAAGTGAACTGAGTAGAACCAGGAGACCATTGTACATGGCAACAACAAGATTATAGGATGATTAATTTTGATGGAGGTGGTTCTCGTCCACAATGAGTTGATTCAGGTCAGTTCCAATGTTCTTGTGATGGAGAAAGCCATCAGCACCCACAGAGAGCACTGTGGGGACTGAACATGGATCACAACATGGTGTTCTCACTCTTTTTTGTTGTTGTTGTTTGCTTGCATTTTGTTTTTTCTTCATTTTGTTTTCTTTTTGATCTAATTTTTCTTGTGTAGTCTGATAATTGTGGAAATATGTATAGAAGAATTGCACATGTTTAACATATATTGTATTACTTGCCATCTTGGGAGACAGTGAGAGGAGGGGAGAAAAAAAAATTGGAACCCAAGGTTTTGCAAATGTTTTGAAAATAAAAAGCTTTAATAATAATAAAAAATAAAATGGGGATAACAATAAAAAATGAATGTTGAAAACTATCTTTATATGTATAAAATACCACCGAAGGGGAAAAAAAGTCTCCTCCATTTCTATCCCTGTTCTTTCTTTCCAACCTTGACTTGGATGTGAGACATCTAAGAGTGCAAGGAGAGAGAGTTTTGAGTAAAAGAAGCAGCTAAGCTCCCATTTTTGTAGGTGAAGAGAATTTATTTAGGACAGCGTCACAGAGAATATGCAAGGACTGGTTGACAATGTAAAAATGGTCAAATAGGTGCTGGGGGACCAAACTGTTTGCTGGAGGAAGCCTTTTTTTTTTTGGAGGGTAATCCTGATCTTCTGGAATCATTCTCCTGTGAGTAGATCTGTTACTATTCACTCCATAATATGCCATTTTGCTGACTTCAGACATATCTGGGCCAAAACTCTAGATATTGTTTGGGAACCAAGACTTCACTTCATATTTATATATTATCTTGCAGTATTATTATTATTATTTATATTTCCCATTTCATCCTTCACCTTTTTCCTAGCCAGACAGCTAGGTGGTATAGAGTACTATGGTCTGAAGTCAGGAACACCTGAGTTCAAATCCTATCTTTGAAACTTATGGGCTGTGTGATCCTGGGTAAATCACTTAACCTTTATCTGTCAGTATCTTTAACTTTTAAATGGGATAATAATAATATTTATGTCTCAGGGTTGTTGTGAAGATCAAATGAGATCATATATGTAAAATACATTGTGCCTAGCACATAATAGGCTCAACATAAATGCTTGTTTCCTTCTATTCCCCCAATTATACTCTAACAGGTATCTAGCAGAATGTAGGCATATTATTAAATAGTTGTGAATGGATTATCCATTTGGATAATGGTTTGGAGAAAAAAGGACAAGATAAAAGAGCAGAAAACTTTGCTGCAAAAGCCTAGATTTTACCCATTTTGAAAATGGAACTTTTTCAAATGTAGTCATATTACTAATGGCTCACTTATGTAATTGTTCTTAGAACAGTTCTGTGAAGGAGACAGAACAAATATTATCCCCATTTAACAGATGAGGAAACTCAGACTCATAAGAGTCTCATAATAAGATATTTTATCTGTGGACACATTGGTAGCCAGTGCCAAGATTTGAGAGAAGTGCTCAGTGTCACAATAATTAAATTAATGTTGTGTGGCCTCAATTACAATGTTTCTTAGAAGGATTTGCTAATTTTAAAAGTTTTCAAGACTTTTGAAAAATATAAAACTAAAGAGTTTTTAATATATATATGTGTATGTGTATAGATATGTACATATCTATACACACACACAATATAAACTTTGTGTTCACACTTGGACTAGTACATGTTCTAGGTGCTAACCTATTTCTATGGATCTATGAATGTCTGCATTCCTTCCAAAGATGAAAATTGCAGGTCATCTATGCTTTCTCAACATGTGTCACTCATAGTTCATGATTTTCCATAAATCCTCAACAAGGAGTGGGAATTTTCCCCCAATTATGGTGGGAACTTTCTTCTAGAGCTCTTAACATTGTATGGATTGTAATGGAACATACAAACACACCTGTTATCCTTCACTCTTCTTATAAGAATGCCTTACTTCCTTTTCCAGTTATACAACTCTCTGAAGATATGCTTTATGCCATATCCTTCATGTCATTCGTTTTTGGCAATATGTAGAAAGCTATTCAATTGCATCATGTGATTCTCCATTACACTTTGGATGTTCCTCCTCAGCTTTAATTCCTTAATTTAATTAATCAAATTAATTAATTAAGTTTAATTTCTTAAAACATTTTTAAGTTGTTTTAATCAGCTAAGATCCTTTTTTTTACCCCCATACTTCAACTGAGATCAAAAGAAAAACAAAACTCACTGCAAAAATGTGTGGTCAACCAAAATAACTTCCTGCATTTCCCATACCTGAAAAAAAAATTTTGCCTCATTCCTCATTCTAAATCCTTTCTGAGGACCCACCCTTCTATCAGGAAGTAGGTAGCATATTTCCTTAGTTCTCTGGAATCCTGGTTGATTGTTAAGCTGATAAGAGTTCAGCACAATAGAACTCCATCACATTTATATATTATAGCTTTTACATTCATTTCCCAATTTATTGGCATTTCTTCAGATTCCCAGCCTTTGACACTTTAAAAAGAGCTATAAATATCTTTAAATATCCTTAGAATGTGTTATGCTTAGAACTAATTCCTCTCTTAATCAACTTTCTTCTAATTCTCCCTCCCCTTGTTCCCTTTGCCTCCTGTTTCTCTGTTGAATGAAATTTATTTCTGCACCCAGTTCTCTCTATCTTCTTTCTTCTCTCTGTCTCCATATCTTCCTTTCTCTCTCCCTCCCTTTCTCTTTCTTCTTTCTTTCTCTCCTCACTTTTCTCCCTTCCTCCCCTTTCTCTCTGTTTTGTCTCTCTCTTTTTCTCTTTTTTCTTTGAACCAGTTCAGATATGAGTGAGGTTCAAGTGTTGATCTTTCCCCACACCCCTTCCTCCTTATTTGTATAATTGTCTACTTGTACAACCTGATTACATGAGATAATTTCCCCTAACTTTCCTTTCCTTTCCCATCCATTCTTGACTCTCTTTCCATTCTTAAGATCATCAAGACATAATAGAATCAACTCCCAGGCCTGCCTAACTGGATTCCTTATTGAAGATAGGTCTCAGAAAGGACACATGTATCATCTCCTCATTATTGGAATGTAGTCAGCTTTATTTCTTTAGGGAATGGAATTTCATGACTCACAATCATACAGCATCACTGAAAGAATATTGATGCATGAGAGATAGGCTTTTGTTTCAGGAAGAAGTTTGGTATCATTAAAAGTATCATAAAATTTTCCAAATACAATCCAACCCACTGTCCTCATCTGTTCAATTCTGGGTGCATGAGGAGTGTCTGTATAGGATATAAATGTACCAATGGATCAACTTTGTGAGTTTTAAGTCCATTTGCATATTATAGTGTGGAAAAAGACAACTTTCATCCGTTTGTTTTTCCCATGTTTATAGATAATAGCTGAATTCTTTTGAATGATCATGGATATCATTAAGAAACCCTTTAATTCATAAAAAAAAAAAAGGGGAAAAAGACTCGTGTGCAAAAATGTTTATTGCAGCTCTATTTGTGACAGAAAAGAATTGGAAATTGAATGTACACCCATCCATTGGAGAATGACTGAATAAGTTATAATATATGAAGTTAATAGAATACTATTATGCTATAAGAAGTGATGAGCAGGTGGATTTCAGAAAAACCTGGAGAAATTTACATGAACTGATGCTGAGTGAAACAAGCATCCCTGGGAAAACAGTGTACTTAGCAATGGCAAGATTGTGTGAAAATCAGCCATGATAGATGTAATTCTGCTTAGCAATTCAGTGATCCAAGGCAATTCCAATAAACTTTGGATAGAACATACCATTTGCATCCACAGAATGAACTATGGAGATTGAAGATGGATCAAAGCATAGTGTTTTCACCTTTTCTTTTCTTTTCTTTTCTTTTTTTTCCCCTCTGTTGTGGTTTTTTTTCCCATTTGTCCTGATTTTTCTCCAACATCACTCATATTTAAATATGTAAAAAAAATGAATGTACGTGTATAACCTAGGTAATTATTTAAAAAAAAAATTCTTCAATGTTATCTAGGACTTTTTGCAGTTAGCACAACCTCATCTGCAAACAGAAGAATCCAGAGCATCTTACCTTCTATACGAAATCTCTTTTCCATTTGTGTCAAGCATAGGTACTCCTGCTTTATGCCTCACTCAATAGTAATAAGCAAAATGTCCTCAAATACTCAGAATATCCTCATACAGTTATTTGTTGGGATTTTTTTTCAAGGAATCTTATGTAATTTTGATATATTCATGGAAAACACTTTGAAGATGGAGAACCTTTAAGACCTTATTTCCCCCACTCAATCTAAAACTTTCTTATAGAAAAAAAAAAATCCATGAGGATCATGTATTTTTTCACATTTCCCAATCAATTGTTGATAGACTTAGCTCTTTTCAGCAATACAAAAATGCAAAACAATTTTAAAAGACTTATGATGGAAAATGCTATTCACATTCAGAGAAAGAAGTATGAAGTCTATCTCACAAAGAATTTTTAAAAGATAGGAAAACAAGCATATAGATGGGTAGTATATATACACACATATGTATATAAACATACATACATATATATATATATGCTTAATTTTATTTTATTTTTTTCCAATTACACATAAAGATAGTTTTCAACATTCATTTTTTTTTACAGAGAATTATGCTTTATTTGTCTCTCTCTTTTTTTTTTAATTTTATTTTATTTGCATAACATATGTGTGGGTAATTCTTCAACAATAACCCTTACATAGTTTTCCGTTACAAATTTTTCCCCCCAACTTCCCCACCCCTTCCCTAGATGGCAGGATATCCACTACACAACATTCATTTTTGTATGATTCTGAGTTCCAATTTTTTCTCTCTCCCTTCCTTCCTGCCCTACCCTCAAGCTAGTAAGCAATCTGATATAGGTTATATAGGTATTAACATTTTAAACATATTTCTACATTAGTCATGTTATGAAAGAAGAATCAGAACAAAAGGAAAAAACCACTTTAAAGGAAAAAAATTTTAAAAATGAAAATGTCTACTTCAATCTGCATTTAGACTCCATAGTTCTCCATGTTCTCCAACATTTATCATTTTCCTTCTCTGTCATAACAGCCAATCTGACAGGGGTAAGATGATACCTCAGAGTTGTTTTAAGTTTTATTTCTCTAATCAATAATGATTTAAAGCACTTTTTTATGTGACTATAGATAATTTTAATTTTTTCATCTGAAAACTGCCTGTCTGTATCCTTTGGCCATTTATCAATTGGGGGATGACTTGTATTCTTATAAATTTATATAAGGGACTATGTACAAAATATTAGTATGTTAGGGACTAAATCCTTTATTGTTGGTTGAGAATCAGTAGTTATGTCATTGTCAAGGAATCAGGAAAGAGACAGTAGTAAGTTGGAAGAGGTACACAGCAGCTGTAATTATTTTATGAGCATGCAATGCATTCCTATGGTAACTGAGAAGCACTTAATGTACATGTTGTCAGGAGCTGAATTTTTATCATCCTAAATATGGATAACTCCTAATCATTTCTTCCATCATTCAATTAAATCATCCTTAATTTTACTGTCTTAGCCAAGGTCAATTCTGTTTGAGGATTAAATATATTGGCTACTTTTGGGGAGTTACCTCATTATTATAAGGTCTGTGACTTTTTCCCTAAGATTTTTCTATCCCTTCTTTCAGATTTCTTGAGAAATAATCCTTCAATGTTCTCAAAAGTATGGCCCTTCTAGAATAGACATCTGTATATACTTGGTCTAGTTCAGCTATTCTTCCCAACTCTCTTTTCCTTATAGCAATTTCCACTTCTTCAGATAGCTCATCAGGGACTATGATGTCAGTCTATGTTGGCTTCACAGTTATTGGTGAAAGAAGGAGTTTATTATAACAATGTTGACATATCTTTTCTCTTTTGAGTCTGTTTTACTTCCAGTTCCACCTTAAATAACATCAGGATGCTTTGTTCAAGATCTCAGCAAACTTTTTGCAAGCATCTTTTCCCCTCTACTGTTCCTTGCTCATTTCTGAGGCAAAACTACTCATAATATTACACTATCTTCCCTCAAAAAATTTTTACAAATGAATTTATATTCTAAACTAGAATTGCCATTCTCTGCCATATTTCCCTACTTGGCAAGGAGATCAAGTACTCACTAGATTTAGTTGTTTCCTCCTTGTGATAATTGATTTGTATAAGTTAAACTTCCCTAGAAAATGATGATTTTCTGGTCAGTGTCTGTTCTTTTATGTGTTTCCATTTTTTCCCCAGAGTCAAGAGCTTGTTTAAATAGGTCAGGTTGGAATTACCTTAATTGCACATCTTATTGTCCACTCATGTTTATTCTTTCTTCTTATTTGACATTTTTTATTTTTGCTCTAACAAAACAATGGTTTTGTTGTTTACCAACAGTTATTTCAGAAAAAAATTCCCATGTCAATAATGTGGTTTTTTTGTCAGTCAAAATATAATTATTTCCAATTTTAAGATGTTCCCAAAATTTTTAAAAGAAAGAAATACATTATAGATGTCAAGTTTCTGTACAACGTATATACATCATTGACTTTCCTCATTTCTTACTCTTGAACGATGTCTTCCAAAATATTTTTACTTTTCTCTCTGGAAACCATCTTTGTAATGAAGTCAGTAAGTATTGGGAAGTATACTAATTCAATTTAAAATTCTTTGTAGAATTTCTCTTTCTCCTCATTTTTCTTCCATAGATGCTGGCACTATAAACTACATTTATTTTTATATTCAAATCCTGCTTGATTCTCTGCATCTATTAGTTTCAGTTTCCTAATTTGTAAAATTAAAGGGTTGGATTTGATGGCCTCTGTGTTTCCTTCTACTTCTGACCTATGATTCCATAATTCTGTGATCCTGTAACCATTTTCTGAATCCTGACTCTGCCACTTATGACTCGTAATTAAAATAAGTATTAATTATTCAATACTTAATTATACTATTTAAATTAATAATAATTTTGCTTATTTTAGTAATAAAGTAAATAAAGAAGACTTACAAAATAAATACAAAATATGATTAGGCCTTCCTTCTATTTACTTCTGTGAATTAAAAAAAAATCCTTTAAGTGGCACTTTTCCCCCTCCCCCTTTCTTTTTCTCTTTCTTTCTCTCTCTCTCTCTCTCTCTCTCTCTCTCTCTCTTTCTTTGGTAACCATAGCATTAGTTCCTCTCTTCCTGCAGCCCCTTCACTCGAGGAAAAAAAAGTAAAACAAAATCCTTGTAGCAAATATGATAATCAAACAAAACAAATTCCAACATCAACTCTTTCCAAAAACTGCATATCTAATTTGCATCTTGAGTCCATATCTCTCTGTCTCTGTCAGGAGGGTCCTCTAGAACCCAGCTTCTTAAACTGTGATTTGTGATCCCATGTAGAGTCTTGTAAATGAATGTGGGGATCATGAAATTATAATTTACTATCACTAAATGTTTGATTTGTTTATTTATCTTATATACCTACATACAGGAGTCATGTAAAAATTTCTTGGGCTAAAAGGATTCATGAGTGGAAAAAAGTCCTGCTCTAGCATAGTGGTTGGCATTGGAATGATCACAGTTTTTTTTTTTTTTTTTAATGGTATTACCCTTTATGTCCAAATCATTTTGACCTTATTTTGGTATAGGGTGTGAGTTACCAAGTTTCTGATGCATTATTTTCCAGTTTTCTCAATAATTTTTGTGAAATAGTAAGTTTTTATCCCAGAAGCTGGAGTTTGGGGATTTATCAAATGCTAGATTATTATAGTCATTGATTTTATTGTGTCATGTGCATCTAATCTATTTGACTGATTCACCACTTTACTTCTTTTTTATTTTATTTTATTTTATTTTTTATTTACAAAACATATGTATGGGTAATTCTTCAACATTAACCCTTACAAAGCTTTCTGTTACAAATTTTTCCTCCCTACTCCCCACCCCTCCCCTAGATGGCAGAATATCCACTACATGTAAATTACACCACTTTATTTCTTATTCAGTACCAAATGGTTTTAATGACTGCTGCCTTATGATAGAGTTTTAGGTCTGGTCCTACTAGGCCAGATGAATTTTATAATTATTTTTTCCTAGCTTTCTACAATAATTTTTTGGCACAAGTAGACCAATTTAGGTAGAGTTGCCATTTTTATTATATTAGCTTGGCCTATCCATGAGCAATTGATATTTTTTCAGTCGTTTAGATCTGACTATTTGTGTGAAAAGTGTTTTGTAATTGTGTTCATATAGTTCCTGAGTTGATCTTGGCATATAGATACCCAAATATTTTATTTTATCTATAGTTATTTTAAATGGACTTTCTCTTTCTATCTCTTTCTGCCGGGCTTTGTCAGTAATATATAGAAATGCTGACGATTTGTGGGTTGTTTTTTTTTTTTTTAATATCTTGTAGCTTTGCTAAAACTGTTAATGGTTTCAAGTAGGTTTTTAGATGATTTTCTAGGATTCTCTAAATATATCATCATATCATCTGCAAAGAGTGATAGTTTTATCTCATTGCATATTCTAATTCCCTTAACTTCTTTTTCTTTTCTTATTGCGAAAGCTAACATTTGTAGTACAATATTGAATAATAGTGGTGATAATCAAGTTTCACCCTTGATCTTATTGAGAATGGGTCCGATTTCTTTCCAATGCAAATAATGCTTGCTGATGGTTTTAGATAGATACTGCTTATCATTTTAAGGAAAAACTCCCTTTATTCCTATGCTCTCTGGTGTTTTTAATAGGAATGGATGCTGTATTTGGTCAAAAAGCTTTTTCTGCATCTGTTGAGATTATAATATGATTTCTATTAGTTTTGTCATTAATATGGCCAATGATGGCAATAGTTTTCCTAATAATGAACTAGTTCCTCATTCCTGATATAAATCCCACTTGGTCATACTGTATTATCCTGCTGACAGGTGGTTGTAATCTCTTTGCTAATATTTTATTTAAAATTTTTGCATCAATATTCATTAGGGAGATTGGTCTATAATTTTCTTCCTCTGTTTCAGTTCTTCTTGGTTTAGGTTTCAGGACCATATTTGTGTATGATCACAGTTCTTAAGCCTTTTAAAGTTATTTATCTTTTCAATGTATCATTTAAATATATTATCTTGCAAATTTATCATGAACACAGTATTATGAGAACAGGTGTCCCATGAAAAAATAATTTCTTATCATTGCATAAATGTGAAAATACATCCCACTGATTCCTATACTTGCCTGTTTAAGGATAACCTGAGAACCATCCTCCTTCCATGTGGTTGTAATTTCTTTTAGACTTTTGGATTCAGTGATAACAAGAATATCATTATTGATATAATTGAGTTCCTTTATAGTATGGTCATTTGTTGGCCAATGAACAAGAGCAAAGTTGTGTGGCTTTTTTTATCCTCCTCTCCCCCTTTTTAGCCATCTTGCCATTGTCACTTTAGGAATAGAAGAGGGCTAAATAGGAGTGAAGGTCATTTTATGCTTTTTTTAAAAATTTCATGTGTTACCATTGCCAAAGCATTTGTAATGATGTATCTGGCCTGTTGCTGAGTCATGAAAGCAGATATAGTCTGTTATGAAGGACAGAACTATCACAATGTCATATCACATTGTAGTCTGTGTTCTCTATGTTGTTGCCCCGGGGGTCACATTTTCTATCTTTTACTCCCTCAAAGCTTCTTTTCCAGACCTTCCTGCTCCCTTACATTGCCCTCTTCTTCCAGGACATTCAACTTGAGAGTTGAGCAGTACTGTGCTTTTTCCACAACCTCTTCAATATCAACAGCCTCAGTTGAGGACATATTCAAATGGGACTCCTTAGGATCAGTGTAGAGTCAGAGGAAAGGCAAAATGATGCTGCTCACTGCAAACGGCCATAGTAAATAACCCTAATCTTTCCCAAGTCACTATCCTCTTCTATGCTCTCTTTTTATTTTCCCTTCAGAATTTTTCCTTTTCAGAATTAGATTCAAAGAATCTGAATTCAAATCTTGTCTGTCACTACACTGACTTGGTCAAGCATTTCATCTTTCTGGGCCTCAGTTTCTTCATATGTGAAACCATTGAGTTGTGATCCTTATTTGGGGTTTTCTTGGCAAAGATACCAAAGTGGTTTGCCATTTCCTTCTCTAGTTCATTTTATAGAGGAGGAAACTGAGGCAAATAGGCTGAAGTGGCTTGTCCAAGGTCACACAATTAGTGTCTGAGGTTAGATTTGAACTCAGAAAGATGGGTCTTTTTAATTTTAAGATCATCACTCTAATCATTATGCCATTTAGCTGCCCTCACTGAAGCCTAGATTTCTTTTAAAGATATCATATTCCTTGTTATGGAATATTATTGTTCTGTAAGAAATGACCAACAGGAAGATTTCAGAGAGGATTGGAGAGACTTGCAGGAACTGATGCTGAGTGAAATCAGCAGAACCAGGAGAACATTATACACAGCAACAAGACTATACGATGATCAATTTTGATGGACATGGTTCTCTTCAACAATGATGTGATTCAAACCAGTTGTTCTGTGATGAAGATAGTCATATACATCCAGAGAGAGGCCTGTGGGAACTGAGAGTGAACCACAACACAGCATCTTAATGCTTTCTGTGAATATTTCCAAGCATTTTGTTTTCATTCTTAGGTTGTTTTTTTTCTTCTTCTCTTTCTAGATTGATGTTTCTTGTGCAGTAAGATAACTGTATAGATATGTATACATGTACTGTATTTCTCATATAATTTATCCTATCTAGCATGTATTAGATTACCTGTCATCTAGGGGTGGGGGGTGGGGAGAAGGAAAGGAAAAGCTTGGGGAAAAAAAGGTTTTTTGGTTTTTTTTTTTGCAAAGGTCAATGTTGAAAGGTCACTCATGTTTTGTAAATAAAAAGCTTTATTAAAAAAAAAAAAAAAAGATACCATATTCTTTCCAAGGTTCATTGTTCCTTTTATTACACCCCTTGGCACAGTGCCTGAGAAGGAATTGTCTTGTTTCTGCTCTTTACCCTCATTTTAAGATCCCTATCCCCTCATTCAGTAACCCTCTCTCCTTTAAAATTTTCTCGACCTAGTCCACCCTCTTGTTGCTATCTTCTATGAACCTTCAGATCATGTCTCAATGAATTTAATTTCTTACTCACAGTCTTCTCCATTTCAACTCCTATTGACCCTACTGGAAACTTCCACTGGGTAACCTGGCATTCAAATTCTTTAAACGCCCAATTCTCATTGCCTCTGGTTCTAAACTACCCCAAATCCATGCCTGAGTCAACATGACTTAGATACTTTCTTCCTAATACTTTCCTCCAGACACTAAATCACTAAACTATTTTGCTCCAAATACCTAATTATAGCTTGTGGTCTCTTGACTATACTGTATTCACTCAAATGGTCCAGTATCTTTAGGAATGTCCTCTGAAATCTATCAGTTATGAGTTGTATTGACATCTGTGGCAAGAAGTCTGAGATTTAGGTAGAGTTGGTTATTACTTACACAGTGTGCCCAAAACATTTCTCCCCTCCCCATTCTAATAAAATACTATTGTACCTGAAATTCCATAGATTAGGGAGTAAATGCTTTCTGAAGGAAGTATTTTTTCCCCTCCAATTTTGAACAAAATACTGTTCTGAGAAATGTCTCGTGGTCTAATTCATATTTATATCACATATGTAGGTCCATGTTCTTCAAAAGTTCAGATTTTTAATGGCTTTGAAGTCAAAGGGAGTAGATTGCATCTGAGTCCTGGTCCCTGGGAAGAAGGTTAGAGAGGTAGTAGAGATCTGATATCCTCTCAAAAATTCAAAAGAATTGGAGGAAATGTACTGGTGGTCAGTTGTTTGAGGTTGCCACCCAGTATGTTATTAGATGTTTTATCATTGGGAATGGCATTTTGTGGAGCTGTCTGCACTCAAGGCATATACATGTATTAGATGAGAAGCACATTTGTAGTTTTGGAAGAAAATGGACATGAAACAATATCATTTGTAGACACTTTGGATGAAGAATGAACTGTGAAGAAGGAGGCGTTGAGATTTATAGTTTAGCAAGGGTAAGGGGAAAGGGGAAGAGGAGAGAGAAGTAAGCTTTAGTTTCTTATTTTGGTGGATTCCACCTGAATGTGATCCATCTGTTGATGGAAAGAGGAAAGCCAACTTATAGAATTTAGTTTTTGGTAGAATTGGTTCACTTTTCTGATATGTTTTCACCTAGAAGTTAATAGTCAGAGTTGTATATCCCCTTGATTAGGTAAAAGGTGGGATAATAATTTATGTGTATGTATATGAAAAAGCAATGTATAGGCTGCTATGCCATTGATATCTTTCCCCTCTATGGGATCCCATAAATGCAAAGTGTGAACTACTTTAAATTAGATATGTAGGTGTTTCTCTGGATTTTTAAAGACATCTCTTGAAAGATCTCTTGCATCTATTAAACATCTCTTATAACAATTAAGCATAAACAGAGCTTGTGTCCTATATCTCTTTATGTCCTTGGTAAATAGCACAATGTCTTGTACACAGTAGGCATTCAATAAATGTAAAATTGAACTGAATTGAACTCTGACTCATGAGGATGAAGAAGGTGAGAATAGGTTATTAAATTGTAAGAACTTAAGAAAATATTACATAGGGAATAGAATACCTGTAGGGTGGAGACAAAAGATTGTTTGCAGTATTGTGGATGTGAATGAAGCAAATGAACTGGAGATGGGGAGGATTGAATTTTAAGTCTTTCCTGCTTATGTATAAAATGTTCAATGAATTCCCACTAAACTGAGTCAGGATGATTAAAAATACTTGGCTGAGAGAAATTGAGTATTTGTGATCTAAGCTATGTTGTTCTTAAGAATACTTTGTGTTCTTTGTACTGGTAGAAATGAAAGATCTACAAGGGATGCCAAGGAAATTGAATAAGGTTATAAATAAAGCTAAAAACCCAAACTTCAAGGAGCAGGGTACTCCTGAGAGAACAGGAAATCCTTTTTATCTGGGTGATGCAGGAATGAGTCAGCAGTCAAATTAGGTAGAGATGGTCCAACAACAATTTTTCTCAAAATTTCTCTTTTTCCACATCTCAGAGGAGATTAATTTTGAATTACGGCATCCAGGACCCTGGAGGGGCAGCAGGTCAGCCTTTTCCCTCTGGCTTTCTCCCATGGTTCTGGTCCAGTTGGAATACTTAGCTGCTAAAGGAGCAGCAAAGCTGAAAATAAGCCAACACTATTGCTGCAGCTAAGGGAGCCCTTCACTCAGTTAAATGTTCATGTTGCCCAAAATAACAAAGCAGTATTTTAATACATTACAACTAGACAGGTCTTATTAGCCAAAGACACAGGGGTGGGATAGAAAATCCTTGATTTAAAATGATATTTAGAAATGTCACCCTTTTGAATTTATGATAGTGACAGGATCCATCCTGAGTTCCTTCAAATGTGTGACTAACCACACACATGAAATCAACCCTTTCACCAGTATGATAACTGACTTGACTAAGTGCCATTGAAGAAAGAGTACTGATTTTAGAATTTGAAGATCCCAATTGGAGTCTTGGCTCTATCCCTTACTATCATTCAAGTGACAAGTATTTAAGTACTTTTTTATTAGTTACCCTCAATCTGGCTTAACCTGTCTGCCTGGACAGTTTTATCAGGTGTGGCCATTGCTCATTGATCATGCTACAGCTTCTTGGAACCACAGATAAGAATGGACAGTATTAATACTTGAACTCCCAATCTCTCAGACTTGTGAAAAAAATTGAATTTATAAAGTACTTTTACATGCCTTGTCTCATTTGATCTTCAATGAACCAGTTCTAAAGAAAAAGAAATCCTTTAAATTTGGCTTCTTTGAGATAGAAATTAATATCCCCATTTCACAGATGAAGAAATTGAGGCTTGTACAAGGGTTACATATCTAATAAGTGTCTGAGGCACAACTGAAACTTACTTGATCACCCCAAAATAAGTACTCTGACCATCATACTCACATTCCCCTCTCACCATTACATTATACTTATTGTTATTCATTACTTATTTATGTGTCAAATGCTAGTCATAATGAGTATGTCAATAAAATCTCCCAAACAAAGCAAACTGAAAGAGTTGGGGAGTTGAATATCTGAATCTGCTTTTCCTGCACATTCCTCTCTCTGTGGGCAGCTGGAAGGGATCTCAGCCTCTCTGTGTTGCCAAGACCAAGATCATCTCAGTCCCATCAGGATGAACTGATTTCCTCTGAAGAAGGCAGAGGTCTGCAGCAAAGGGAAATTGCTGTGTTAACTTAGAGACTATTTTATCTCAATTTTCCTTCTTTTGAAATGCCTCCACATCTTCCTTCTTTCTCCTTCCTTGCATTCTCTCCTTCTCTCCTCCCTCTCTTCCTTTTTACTTTCTTTCCTTCCTTTCCTCTCTCCCAGTCTCCTTAATCCCTTTCTCTTTTTCTTTCTCTTCCTTCCTTCCCTTTTTTCTTTCTTCCCACTCTTCATCCATCTAACTTTCTCTCCCTTCCTTTAAATATCCCCTTTGCTTGATATTCCTTTAACTGCCAGTCAGCAGCATATTCCTAGAAATTAATAAAAGCCACACCCCATAATAAATCTCATCCATTAACAAACCCCACCCTTACTCACTTTTATAGAGGGGTGTGTGTGGGGTGTGTGTGTGTGTGTGTGTGTGTGTGTGTGTGTGTGTGTGTGTAAGTAGATAGGTGAAATATACTTGTATATTTAATTAGCAAAGTCAGTCACTATTGGAAACTTCCCACTAGTGACATCTTCTAGATAGCCAGACCTTCAGATAAACAAGACACAGATTAACATGGTCTGCCTCTATGATAATTTAAAGCTCCCGACTTCTATGGCTAGTCAGTGGTGGTGAAAGAAACATTTTTATAGCATATGGTAACTTTTTAGTACTAGAATTTCAGCACAAAGTGTGGGATCAGAATCAAACCTGCAAAGAACATGTGGTTGATATTATAATATTATAGTATGCTTTCCCTGCTTCCTTCTCCACATATCCCTTCATTTGGCTCAATCATTTCTCAGACCTTTTCAAGTATTGGTCCATGATTGGCTAGTTATTCTTTCTCTGCTTAAAAAAAAAATACAGATAGTATCCATGGATTTTTAGAGCCTTAAACAGCTGTGAGATTTCTTTTTTTTTCTCATATGATTTAAAAACAGTAGCTAAAAATTAGGATTCAAAAGAAATTACCTTCTTGGCACAACATGTGTAGCTCTTGGGTTATGAGTCAGAACAGAGTTCTTTCCTTAAGTGTAAGAGCTAATGCCATCCTTTAGCAAGATGACTTTCTCTAGAAGGATTTCTCTGATCCAGGAAAAATTCTCTTCCTATCAACTCTCTTCTCATCCTTTCTGTAATCCTGTGAGTAAAAAGCATCCTTTCTTCTCTCTAAAACTTATTTGCATTAGCTCTCAAGTCTTCCCAAATCAGAATTTATTATTCTTGTTCATTTCCCATATTCAGGCAGTTAGCAGGTCGACCTATTCCAATAGTCCTGGCAAACAGTGATGAAGACATGAAAGGCATGACAGAAGAGATGGAGACAAATGTAAGGGATGTTCTATAGGTAGAGTCTACAAGACTCTATTCCTATTCTTGGCTTATAAAGTCTTAATAATCTGGCTCCAGCCTATCTTTACAGATTGAATATAAATTTATTTCCATCATTCACTGTATGCTTCAACAAAATTTGCCTTCTTGCTAGTTACTATATATGACATTACATCTCTTCCCACCTCTGCATCTTTGCATGGTATATGCCCTTTGCCTAGAAATGGGCTTTCTTCTCTTTTGTATTTCTTGGAACTTCTTTGAGATTCAGTTCAAGTGCTATATCCTTCAAGAGGTCATAAGATTATAGCTGAAATTTTTCTTGTGCAGAATGACAAATATGAAAATATGTTTAGAAGAATTACACATGTTTAAATCTATATCAGATTGCTTGCTCTCTTGGGGAGGGAGAAAGGAGGGAGAGAGGGAGAACAATTTGGAACACAAGGTTTTGCAAAGGTGAATGTTGAAAACTATCTTTGCATTATTTGGAAAAAGTAAAATACTATTAAAAAAAAAGATTATAGCTGAAGCCAAGTTACCAGTAAAGACCAGTATAAGAAGACATAGAACTGGATAAACTATAAGAGAATATATATTTGTGAAGGTATGATCAATCATAATCAATCAATCATCAGAGAAATGAAAATTAAGACAACTCTGAGGTACCACTACACACCTGTCAGATTGGCTAAAATGACAGGAAAAGATAATGACGAATGTTGGAGGGGGTGTGGGAAAACTGGGACATTGATACATTGTGAATGGATCCAACCATTCGGGAAGGCAATTTTGGAACTATGCTCAAAAAGTTATCAAACTGTGCATACCCTTTGACCCAGCAGTGTTTCTATTAGGCCTATATCCCAAAGAGATCTTAGAGGAGGGAAAGGGACCCACATGTGCAAAAATGTTTGTGGCAGCCCTTTTTGTAGTGGCAAGAAACTGGAAACTGAATTGATGCCCATCAATTGGAGAATGGCTGAATAAATTATGGCATATGAATGTCATGGAATATTATTGTTCTGTAAGAAACGGCCAGCAGGATGGTTTCAGAGAGGCCTGGAGAGACTTACATGAACTGATGCTGAGTGAGATGAGCAGAACCAGGAGATCGTTGTACACGGCACCATGACTATATGATGATCAATTCTGATGGACATGGTTCTCTTCAACAATGATGTGATTCAAACCAGTTCCAATTGTTCAGTGAAGAAAGCCATATACACCCAGAGAGAGGGATATGAAATGTGGACCACAACATAATATTTTCATGCTCTCTATTGATGTTTGTTTGCATTGGGTTTCCTTTCTCAGATGTTTTTATTTTTCTTGTAGATAGGATTTTTCTTGCACAGCAAGATGTGTGGAAATATGTATACATATATTCGACTTGTCAAGTATTTTAACATAATTAATATGTAGTGGACTTCTTGCCATCTAGGGGAGGGGAAGGGACTAGAGGGGAAAAATTTGTAACGGAAAGCTTTGCAAGGGTCAATGTTGAAGAACTATTCATATATATGTTTTGCAAATAAAAAGCTTTAATAAAAAAAGATCAATCAAATCATTCCTATATCTCTTAAAGTGTTAAAATGTTATACCCTGATACAATTGTCAGGAGAGAATTCATCTAGGTTAATTACTAGCTATGAATGAGGCTCCCTCTAGGTTAGATTAAAAAGTCTGTTCAAATTAGCTGAGGCTCTCAGTCATCCTCTCTTGGAGTCTGTATGAGACCACTGAGCTAATAGGTATCAGAGATTCTAGCATCTGATGAAGAAGAAGAAAGAGGGTTGCCCCCAAATAGGCATCTCATGAATTGATTGGGGAAGGATGAATAGTGCCTCACTCCCACCTGCCCTAGGAAGATATAGAGAACTTTGGAGAGTCTGGAGAATTTTGGACTTCCTATCTTCTCACCAAAATCCTAGCATTCAAGATCCCCTGACCAATTCAAGTGTAGGGGACAGACTAGACATAAATTCTGAGATGAAAGAGCCCAGCAGAGAAACAAAACAAAACAAAACTTTGCCATACCTAAAGGAAATATCTTGAGGATTTCAGAAGCAAAGTGCTATCAACCTATGAATTCCCCCTTTGCCATATATGCTCTAAGCTGGAGCCTAGTTTTTCATCCTCCCTCTTCCCATCATAGGACTATGAGTCACGGAATTTTTGAAGAATAGAAAGATGTTTGAATGAACTCTTCTTACTATACCACCAGAATAAATGTACCCTTTCTAAAAGGGAATTAAATTTAGCTGATTAATTTATTTTTACCATCAAGCCAAGAAACATTGATAAAATACTTACAATATTCTTTACCTTTGAATATTTTTATTTATTAAAAAAAGGTCAAAATAGTTCCTGCCATCAAGGATCTCACATAATAATGGAAAAAAACAGGCAAAAAAATGTAATGCAAGATATATAGAATATAATGGAAGATAACCTCAGAGAGAAGGCTCTAGAAGTGAGGATAGATCAATAGCATTAGCTATTTCTGTAATATATGCAACGTATGCTCCAGAATACTGTTGTGCTAATCATAAAGGGATAAATCCAGGCTGAGTATCAGTGGGTGGTGAGAGGTCTGTTGAATATGACAGGTGATTAGACTGTTCAAGCCCTGAATCTGTTAACAAGCGATATGGTGTCTTCTGAAACCCAGGACACTTTATAGAAGAAAGGATCAACTGTTGGTCAGAGAAATGCAAATTAAGACAACTCTGAGGTACCACTACATACCTCTCAGATTGGCTGAGATGACAAGAAAAGATAATGATGAATGTTGGAGGTGATATGGGAAAACTGGGATGCTAATGCATTGTTGGTAGAGTTGTGAACTGATCCAACCATTCTAGAGAGCAATTTGGAATTATGCCCAAAGGGCTATCAAACTGTGCATACCCTTTGATCCAGCAGTGTCTCTACTGGGTCTGTATCCCAAAGGGATAATAAAAAAGGGAAAAGGACCCACATATACAAAAATGTTTGTGGCAGCCCTTTTTGTAGTGGCTTAGGGTTGGAGAATGGCTAAATAAGTTATGGTATATGAATGTCATGTAATATTGTTGTTCTGTAAAAAATAATTAGCAGATTGGTCTCAGAGAGACCTCGAGACACTTATATGAACACATGCTGAGTGAAGTGAGTAGAACTAGGAGATCATTGTGCCCAACAACAGCAAGATTATACAACGATCAATTCTGATGGATATGACTCTTTTCAACAGTGAAGTGATTCAGGCCAATTCCAATAGACTTATAAAGGAGAGAGTCATCTACACTCAGGGATAGGATGGTGGGGACTTAGTGTGGATCACAACATAGTATTTTCCCTTTTTTTGTTGCTGTTTGCTTGCTTTTTGTTATCTTTCTCATTTTTTTCCCTTTTTGATCTGATTTTGTTTTTGTGCAGCATGATAATTGTGGAAATATATATAGAAGAATTGCACATATTTAACATATATTGGATTACTTGCTGTTGAGGGGAGGGAGGAAGGGAAAGAAAAAATTGGAACACAAGGTTTTTGCAAGGATGAATGTTGAAAACTATCTGTGCATGTATTTTGAAAATTAAAAGCTTAAAAAAAATAGAATGGATCAGACAATGTACAGTGAGACAACAGGCAAGAGCTGGTGGTTCAGATGCATCTGGTTTTGGAACAGCCCCTGGAGTGCTGGAGAAGATCCTGGAAATGAAAAGTTCAAAAGGTGATGGTCTGAATTTGGGACTGATATAGGACTTAGATTAGGACTAATCAGGCCTACCAGGAAGGGGTGTGTGTGTGTGTGCGTGCGCGCGCGTGTGTGTGTGTGTGTGTGTGTGTGTGTGTGTGTGTGTGTAAACACACCAATCGGGGGCTCATGAGTTGCAGCATGAGAAAGATACTTTCCCAACTCCCCAGGGATAACCCTAGAATCCTGAGGGAAAATGTTGCCAGCCTCTAGATACCCAGTGTGTAAGTATTTGGAATGGGGCAATTATGTGATGCTTTTGAATCAAGAAGACTCATCTTGCTGAGTTCAAATCCAGTCTCAGACACTAATTAGCTATGTGACCCTGGACAAGTCACTTAACCAAGCTTGCCTCAGTTTCCTCATCTGTAAAATGAGCTGGAGAAGGAAATGGCAAACCATTCCAGTTTCTTTGCCAAGAAAACCCCAAATGGGTTTTCAAATGGGATCAGGAAGAGTGGGAAATGATTAAAATGACACAACAAAAAAATTGGGATAAAAATCCTTAAAATTTTTATATATTAAAGTTATAACTTCAATAAAATTCTAGTTAGCATAGACAATGAAGATATGTATGTATTTTGCACAGTGAGGAGAGATATGGGCATTTTGTGTTTACTATTAAATTTCTGTGATTATTTTTTCAGATTATTAAGGTGTAATTAGCTCCACTCTTTAAAAGGCTTTGGAATTTTCATCTGAAAAGAGTTTCTGAAACATGTTTGAATTCAAATAAGGCTCTTTTCTTTCCCTAGTTATGAGGTGAGAATATGTGGAGATTAGCTTTTCAACACCTACCCTGTGCCCACTGGCACTCTCTACATGAAGAAAAACATTAGTTTAACCTTAGATCTCTTAAGGGATCACATTTGTTCTGATCTGCCCCAAAGGACAGAATCAAGAGCAACAGTGGAAGTTGAAAGATGTTTAGGCTTAATGTCAAGAAAGGGAATGTAGCAATTAAGACTATCTCAAAATGGAATGGACCTACCACTTTAGGAGGTAGTGGAATCCTCCATTCCTGAGGTCTCAGTTAGGTACTGTCAGAACAGAAGTCCTCCAAAGTTCTTTCCAACATTGATTCTAATAGGCAAAAATACTAGGAGGCAAAGTTAATAGAATGCTGGGGCTGATTTTCCTGAGTTCAAATCTGACATCAGACACTTACTAGCTATGTGACTCTGGGCAAGTCACTTCACTCTGTTGCCTCGGTTTCCTCATCTGTAAAATAAGCTGCAGAAGAAAATAGCAAACCTTTCTAGTGTCTTTTCTAAGAAAACCCCCAAAAGGATCACAAAGAGTTGAACATGACTGAAACTTTTGAAAAACCACAACAGGAGGAAGTGTTGGGTTTAATAGAAAAAAAAAATACACTGCAGAATCTTGTTCTTTAAAAGATACAAGGTAAATAAAAATAAAAATCTAGTGACAAGAATATGTAAATAGAAAAGTACAGGTATAGTGACTATATGCAAAATGATATATATATATATATATGTATATATATATATTTATTTATTTATTTAGTATTCCACATGATTCAGTGTGGTGTAGTAAGAAAATGGCTAAATTTGAAGCTAGAGGACATGGATTTAAAGCCTAACTCTGCTACATAAGATTTTTGTGACTATAGGCAAGTCCTGGTATCTTGCAAGATCTTTCTTTACTCCTCTATAAAATAAGGGGACTAGATAAATTCAAATGTCCTTTTGAAACCTTAAATCTATGATCCTATGCCAAGAATTGTGTGAAACCTTGTAAGGATTATAAGGCAGTATAAGAAATGAGACATTAGTTTTTTTGTTTTGTAGTGACACAATTGGGGTTAAGTGACTTGCCCAGAATCACACAGCTGTTAAGTGTTTGAGGCTGGATTTAAATTTAATCTTCTTAACTCTAGTCCAGGTTATTATTATTATTTTATAATAATAGCTTTTTGCTTTCCAAATACATGCAAAAAGTTTTCAATATTCACACTTGCAAAACCTTGTGTTCCAAATTTTTCTCCCTCCCTCTCCTTCATCCCCTTTTCTAGACAGCAAGTAATCCAATATAGGTTAAATATGTGCAATTTTTCTAAACTTATTGCCACATTTATCATGCTTAGCCCAGGTTCTTTATTCACTATACCACCTAGCTGTCCTTAAATAAGATATATTTATGGCATAATTGGATAAAGTGCATGGACTAAGAGTTAAGAAGACCCCAAATTCTGCCTAGAATGTTTAAAATTCTTTAATTTCTCTGACACTCAATTTCTTCTTTCTTTCTTTTTTTTGCATTTCCTTTTTTTAAAAACAAATTTTTTCTCAATAGCATTTTATTTCTCCATTATATATATAGACAGTTTTCTATATTCAGTTTTGTAAGATTTTTGAGTTCCAAATATTTTCTTTTCCTCCCTTCTTTCCCTACTCTTTTCCCAAAGATAGCAAGCAAGCTGATATAGGTTAATCATGTACAATGTGTCTAAACATATGTCCATGGTTGTCATGTTATGCAAGAAAAACACAACAAAAAGCAAACAAGCAAAAAAAAAAGTGAAAATACTATGCTTTAAATCTGCATTCAGTCTCTATAGTTGTTTCTCCAGGTGCCAATGGCATTTTCCATCCTAAGTCTATTGGAATTGTTTTGGATCACAGCATTGCTGAGAAGAACCAAGTCTAACATAGTTGATCATCATATAATCTTGTTGTTACTGAGTACAGTATTCTGGTTCTGCTCCCTTTACTCCTTTACTCAGCATCAATTCATGTAAATCTTTCCAGACTTTTCTTAAATTAGCATGAGCCTTAGCTTCTTTACCTGCTAAATAGAAACAGTAATAACACCTAAATGAGACAATATATGCAAAAGGCAGCCATTTTAAAAAAAGTAGATCAATTGATTCAGGCCAGTTCCAATGATCTTGTGATGATGAGAGCCATCTACAAACAGAGAGAGGACTATGGGAACTGAGTGTGGACCATAACATAGCATTTTCATGCTTTGTGCTGATGTTTGCTTGCATTTTGTTTTCCTTCACAGGGTTTTTTTTAATTATTTTTCTTGTGCAGCAAGGTAATTCTATAAATATGTATACATATATTGGATTTGTCATATATTTTAACATATTTAACATGTATTGGACTTCTTGCCATCTAGGGGAGAGGGTGGGGGGAAGGAGGGAAAAAATTGGAAGAGAAAATTTTGCAAGGGCCAATGTTGAAAAATTATCCATGTATATGTTTTGCAAATAAAAAGCTTTAAAAAAAAAAAAGGCTTTAGTGTCTGGGATAGGAACTTACTATCTGACAAAAACTGCAATGGACTTGGGATGGAAAGTGTCCTCTGCATGTAGAGAGAGAAGATTAGATGTGGATCAAACTATAGTATTTTCACCTTTTTGTTTGTTTCCTTTCTCATGATTTTTTTCCCTTTTGATATGCTTTTTCTTGTACAACATGGCAAATATGAAAATTTGTTTAAAATAATTGTATATGTTTAACTTATTTCAGATTGCTTGCCATTTTGGGGAGGGGGGAGGTAAGGGAAGGAGGAAGAAATATTTGGAACACAAAGTTGTATAGAAATGTATGTTGAAAATTATCTTGATATGTATTTGGAAAAGTAAAATACTATTTTACAAAAAGAGATCATTGATTAATATGGAAATGTTTTGCATGACTCTCTCTCTATATATAATCTCTATCAGATTGCTTGCCATCTGAGGGAGTGGAGAGGAGAGGAAGGGAATTTAGAGCCAAATATTTTTAAATGACTGTTAAATTGCTTTTACTTGTAAGTGGAAAAAAAATATTTTTAAAGAGAGATCAAATCCAATCTCAGATACATACTAATTGTATAATCCTGGGCAAGTCACTTAACCCTATTGCAGAGAGACAGAGAGACAGAGACAGACAGATACAGAGACATACACATAGAGACAGAGAGATAGAGACAAAGAGACAGAGAAATACAGAGAGAGAGAGAGAGACAGAGAGAGTTAATTATTTTGAAAAAAGCAGTTTCATTTGAAGAATGATTTCAGAAGCCAGAGAAGATCAAAGGAGAAGTGAAGGCAATGAGTTTAAAGAGCTTTTTCAAAGACTTTGACTGAAAACCGAACACATATAAGAAAATAGCTTGAGGGGATGGCACTGTCTAGTAGGATCATTTTAATATGGGGAAGAAGTAATCATGTTTGTAGTCCATGTAGGTGATGAGACAATAGATGAAGAAAAATTGAAAATTAGAAAGAGAAAGGGAAATGATAATAAAAGTAATAAAAAGGGGATGATAAAGTAATCAGCAGGTCTCCAAATCATTCCTACCTACCCATCCCCTCACAGAGATGTAGTCATAGGTTAAATTTTTAAAATGGATCTGGTCATGTCTTTCCCTTCCTCCCTTCAGTGCTTCACCCAAACGGAATAAAAAAAAATTAGTATCAGTATGAACTCTTAATGCCTCACTAATCCATTCCCACTCAATGTCTTCTCTCTGAAAAGAAAATCATGAATAATGAAATCTCAGGTATTAAAAACAGATGGGAAAATCCTGTGTAGGGAGAGATAGGAAGAGCATCTTCTTGAGACACCACTGAAACCACCCTATGTAAGTCATTATGTATTGCCCTTTTTAATGTCATTCCTGAGAAAATATTTGAATCAGGATCATAGATTCAGAGCTTGAAAAAACTTCAGAAGTTATCCATTCCTGCTCTTTCCTTTTTCAGACAAGGAAATTGAGCCAAGAATACTGTCCAGGAAATAAGTAGCAAAGCTGATACTGAAACCCAAGTCCTCTTACTTGTCCAGTTCTCTTTTGACTTAAACAATTTTCACCATTGGAGTGATTCCTTAAGAGGAGTAATGAAGTTTATTTAATTAAATAAATTAAATATCACCTGACAGAGAAAAGGACATTGGGAAAAGGAGATAATCAGGCAACAGAAAAAATATCAAGCATGAAGTCTAGGCCACCAAGGACCTAGAATTCATACTAAAAGAGAATACTTTTTAATTTTGTTTCTGTTTATCCTTATTAGTTCTCTACAGCAATACTAAATCCTTAATGTAATTCTTTTCAACAATGAAATGATTCAGGTCAATTCCAATAGACCCGTGATGAAGAGAACCATCTGCCTCCAAAGAGAGGATTATGGGGACTGAATGTAGAGCTCAATATAGTATTTTCACTTTTGTTGTTGCTTGTTTGCGGTTTATTTTTTTTTTTCTTTCTCATTTTTTTTTCTTTTTGGTCTGATTTTTCTTGTGCAGCATGATAAATATGGAAATATGTTTAGAAGACTTACACGATTTAACTTATATTGGATTACTTGCTGTCTAGGGGAAGAGTGGAAGGAAGGGAGAGAGGAAAATTTGGAACACAAGATTTTGCAGAGGTGAATGTTGAAAACTATCTTTGCATATATTTTGAAAATAAAAAGCTATTATTCAAAAAAGACTTTTTAGGTCCAAAAACCTAATTAAACTTATAATAGAAAAAAATAAAACAACTCTTCCCAATAATAAATCCTTAAACCCTTCAACCAGTTGTTTTTCTGAATATTTTGATAAAGCCTTACAATCATAAATTTAGACTGGAAAAGACCTCCAATGCTTTCATTTTATAGATGTAAAAGCTGGATCCCAGGAAAATTAAGACAGCTACCAAATGTCACACAGATAATAAATATCAGAGATGGGATTTGGGCCCAGCTTATACTGCCAAAGCTCTGGCTCTCCATTTACTACTCAAACTGGTAAAAAACCTTATCACTCTCAGGTTTTAAGTGTTTAAATTGTGTCCAGTGATAGGAAAGCAGAAAATTTAAATTCCTATTTGCATCTTTTGGCAAATTCCTAAATCAAAAAGTATTACCACCCTTGTTTTCAGATTGTTTGAGTGCTAGGAAAATTGATTTTGTCTTTTAAAAGGAAAAAAAAAACTGAATGAGTCAAGATACATATTTCTCAGCTCACTCACTATAAAGCAGGTTTAGAGCCTAAATACAGGCTTTGAACTTTAAAGAAACTATATATATATAAAGAGCCACCATACAAATGGAAAACACTGGACTCTCTCCACTTAGATGGAAGTTTCCAGCTCCTTTTTTAACCATAAGAACCAAAGTATTTTCAAAGCTTCACAAAACCTCAGTTCTAGCCTGTTGAAAGCTACCTGCCAGACAGAAACCCTAACAGCCTAGTTATGAGGTTCTACTCAAGTCTCTCCCACCACAAGATTCCATGATGTAGAAATAAATGGATAACATTCTTGATTCCCTCAATTCTTTTATTAAGACCTCCTTTTGCTCCTTACTTTCATTGGTTTGTGGTGTGTGTGCATGTATGTGTGCATGCACACATGTGTGTGTGCGTGTGTATAAACACATGGGAGGGAGGAGTCCTTTCTCATTACAGTTCAAAGTAGTTTTTTAGTCCTTCAGCACCATAGCTTATGTGACATTCCAAAGGCCATCTTTATAACTGCCCTCAGTGGAGTCCTTACATCACCAGAGCAACCATAAGAGAAAGAGCATTGATTTGGAGTAGAGAGTCCTAGACTAGAACCTTGGTTCTGTTACTTAGTAAGTCAACAAGTTTTTATTAAGTACTTAATATGTGCCTGGCACTATCCTTTGGGGATACAAAGAAAGGCAAAAAAGACTCTGTTCCTAAGAAGCTCTCAGTCTAAGGAGAAAAGGAGGCAAATAAATGCATACAAGCAAACAAGCTATTTACAGAATAAACAGAAAATAATCAGCAGAAGGAAGGCACTGGAATTAAGAGAAGTTGGGAAAAGTTTCCTATAGAAAGGTGGAATTTCAGCTGGAACTTGAAGGAAGCCAGGGAATCCAAGAAGTAGAGAGGAAGAGAAAGAGCATTTCAGGCATGGAAAATTGGGAGATGTTATGTGAGAAACAGCAAGGAGGCCAATGTCATTGAGTGAAAGAGTACATGGTAGGAAGGTGGAAGGAAGGGGGAGGAGGAGGGAAGGGTCATGTGTGTAAAGTGTGCATATTTCCTAGAAAGATAGAGGAGGTTGTGAAAGAGAGGGTTTTGTATTTGATCCTGAAGGTGATAGGAAACCACTGGAATTTATTGAGTAGGAGGGGATGACCTGAAGTTTACTAGCTATTGCACCTTTGGCAAGTTAATATCTTTAAAAGGGGAATAACAATACTTAAACTACTAACTCATATAGTTCTGAAAAAACAAAACAAAACAAAACAAACAAACAAACAAACAAGCAAAAAAAAAACCCACAACATTTTGTAGAATATATCAGTTTGTGCTTTTATTATCACCTGAAACTCAGGCTATCTGAAACTGAGCTGTTCAAAGTACAGTAATAATTTCCTAAAGGAAATTATGCTATATATTTCTGCAGTGAGGTTATAGCTTTTTTTTATTGTTGCTGCTATTGTTATAATTCAGAGGTAAAACCAACTCTTTAATCATTATTTTAATACTGCTGACAACTTTATCTTTCCTTATCCCACTACCAAATGACCAACACTTACCCTTGAATTCATCTTGTATATCTAAAGTAATAACCAAAGCAGGTTGGCAAGTGTTTATTTATTTATTTTTTATTTTCAATAGTATTTTATTTTTCCAAATACATGTAAAAATAGTTTTTTTTTTTTTTTTTTTTTTTTTTTTTTGCTTTTTGCTGAGGCAAATGGGGTTAAGTGACTTGCCCAGGGTCACACAGCTAGGGAATGTTAAGTGTCTGAGACCAGATTTGAACCCAGGTCCTCCTGACTTCAGGGCTGGTGCTCTATCCACTGCGCCACCTAGCTGCCCTAAAAATAGTTTTCAACATTCATTTTTGTAAGACTTTGTGTTCCAATTTTTTCTTTATTCCTTCCTTACCTCCCCCTCCCCAAGAGAGCAAGAAATCTGATGTAGATTAAATACGTGCAATTCTTTTAAACAAATTTCCATTTTGTCATGTTGTGCAAGAAAAGTCAGCATATAATCTTATTGTTAGTGTGTATAATATTCTCTTGGTCCTGCTCACTTCACTCAACATCAGTTCATATAAGTCTTTCCAGGCTTTTTTGAAAATCAGCCTGCTTATCATTTCTTATAGAACAATAATATTCCATTACATTCATATACCATAACTTATCCAACCATTCCTGAATTGATGGATATCTACTCAATTTCAAGTTCCTTTGGCGAGCATTTATTAAGTGCTTATTAAGTGCCAGAAACTTTGTTAAGCACTGAGACTATAAACACAAGCAAAAAAAGAAATACAGCCTCTATTCTAATTAGGTTTATGGTGGTGAAGTAAGAAGAGTCAATAGTGGAGCTAGAAAAGAAATGAAAGATGACAGACCTGGGCTCTTACTGAAAATGGAGATTCCAGGCAGAAATTACTATTGGGAAAAGAAGATTCTAGGGATGAAGGGATTTTCCAAAGAAAGAAAGCCACAGGGGAAGAGGACTCTTCCAAAATGAGAAGCCAGCTGATACATGGTAGCAAATTCCAGAATATCAGAAGCAGACATGGGAAAGGCAATTAATCAATGGTTAAGTCTTCCCCCATAAGCCTACTCAACCCCCTGTCCCTTCATATTCCTAATTCTTAATTTTTACATCTATCAACCAAATAGAAATTGCTATTACCTCAAGATCTGATACAAGAATAATGACAGGAAGGCTGAAGCCTATGCAAGTCAAGGCTTTTGATGTTCTTTTTATTAAAAAAAAAAAAAAAAAAAAAAAAAAAAGCCCTGTTGGTGGCAGAGGAAGATCAAGGAAGGGATAGTATCCCTGTTTGGGGTAAATAGAATAATAATAGTAAATAATGATAAAGAAGCTACTTTGAAAAAGGCATCATTTCTAAAATATATAGAGAATTGACTTAAATTTATAAGAATACAAGCCATTTTTCAATTGATAAGTAGTCAAAGGATATGAACAGACAATTTTCAGATAAAGAAATTAAAACCATTTCTAGTCATATGAAAAAATGCTCTAAATCATTTTTGATCAGAGAAATGCAAATTAAGACAACTCTGAGATACCACTACACACCTGTCAGATTGGCTAAGATGACAGGAAAAGATAGTGATGAATGTTGGAGGGGATTTGGGAAAACTGGGATGCTAATACATTATTGGTGGAGTTGTCAATTGATCCAACCATTCTGGAGAACAATATGGAACTATGTCCAAAGGGCTATCAGACTGTTCACTTTTCAGAAGCAGGAGTGCCATGGATATTGAATCATTTCAGTCATGTATGACACTTCATGAGCCCATTTGGGGTTTTCTTGGCAAGGATACTGGAATGGCTTGCCATTTCCATCTCTAGTTTATTTTACAAATGAGAAAACTGAGGTAATTAGAATTAAGTGACTTGCCCAGTACAGCTAGGAAGTATCTGAGGCTGAATTTTAACTCAGGAAGCTGAGTCTGACTCCAGGCCCAAGCCTCTATCCACTGTGCTATCTCACTGCCCTGGAGCTTAATCTAATTTCCATAAAAGGGAAAAGAATGGAGTCTAAAAATAAGCTATTTATCTTGACTATGATTCCTGGGTAAATTACAGAATATTCTTTTAAAGAAATGTTGGTAAGATTAGGAAATATCCACAAAAAGAAGGGGTGGTCATCTAGAGAGGTTAAGGATGATCTTCATGGGGGTGGTAATCAGACCCTTTTTTCTAGGCAGATATGTCTGCTACTGGTCTATAGCCCATTCTTTCCTATTTATACTCTACTTAGTTAAATTCTATCTTTCCTAGCTTAAGTCTCCATTCTGGGGAGCCTTTTTTTTTTTTTTAACTGAGATCCATCATGCCCCAGGCTATTTAATTTTTATCAGTGACTTGGATGAAAACATAGGTATTTATTAAACTTTTAGATAGCATGAATCTAACAAATGGTACAAAATCAGCAGCATTTAAGATGATGCTAGATTTTTTTTTTTTTTTTAAGGGTATGCACAGTTTGATAACTTTTTGAGCATAGCTCCAAATTGTTCTCCAGAATGGCTGTATCCGTTCACAGCTCCACCAACAATGCATCAGTGTCCCAGCCCTCCCACAACCCCTCCAACATTCATCATTAACTTTTCCTGTCATTTTAGCCAATCTGACAGGTGTGAAGTGGTACCTCAGGGTTGTCTTGATTTGCATTTCTCTGATCAACAGTGATTTGGGATGATGCTAGATTCTTGAACCCAATCTAATAAAATAAAATTTAATAAGGATTAATGAAGCAACCAGGTGGCCCAGAGATAGAGTATATCAGACATCTTCTGGAGTTCAAAACTGGCCTCAGAACTTATGGTTTAGTGGAGGAGAAAAGACTCAAATAAGAACTCTAATTTGAAGGGAAATGAATAAATACAGCTAAATGGCACAGTGGATAGAGCACTAGGCCTGGAATCAGGAAGACCTGAGTTTAAATTCAACCTCAAATAGTGCTGTGTGATCCTGGACAAATCACTTAACCCTATTTGCCTCAGTTTCCTCATCTGTAAAATGAGCTGAAGAAGGAAATGGCAAACTATTTCAGTATCTTTGCCCAAATGGGGTCATGAAAAGTTGGACATGACCAAAAGAAACTGAACAAAAATGTAAAGCCTGACACTGAAATTCAAAGAATCAAAGTTACATATATAAGATGGAGGAAGTAAAACCAAACAGCAATCATGAAGAATATCCTGGAGATTTTAGAGAACTGCTAAATTCAATTTGAGAATTCCTTGATCTCCTGATATGAGAACTTCCTTGATCAACCATCTGCCAATTTATCAGATAAAATGCTAGGGAGTTATCTGAGATACAAGAATCTAGTATGGCTAATAAATGTAAGTAGTAGAATTTGAACTCAGTTCTCTCTGATCCTCAAGTCCATACACTCTGTTAGCAGAAAAGAAGGAAGAAGAAGAAGAAGAAAAATAAAGAAGAAAGACAAAGAAGAAGATGAAGAAGGAGAAGGAAAAGGAGGAGAAGGAGAAAGAAGGAAAGAAGGAAAGAAGAACCAGTAAAGTTATTGTAATAGTCCCTGTATAAGTCCTGGCTGTGATTCCATGATCTGTTTTCCAGGTGGGTTGTAGAGAGGTTTCTTGGTCAGATACCAGTTTGATTTGATGGCCTGTGAGATTCCTTTCAATTTTGTGATTCAGTATATTACCACTAACACTAACTTATTCCTATTTGCCAAGACCTTCCAATGAGGATTAATGAAGCTTAGCATATAGTGGACCTTAAATAAATATATGATTCTATTCTAGGTTATAATGATAGACTGGGTTACCTTTCATAGAAGAGAATCCATTTTGTCCAATAAAGCCATGCTCTTAAAGGGTAGTCAGCAAACATAAGCTGGGGGTGGCAAAAGATGCTCAGGATATAATAGCAATTTGAATCATGTGGAGATCTGTGGAGGCTAAAAAGTAGAGTGTCCCCAGAAGCCGAGAGCCCCAATTATAGTCCTAGGAGTTATCAAATGATTAGTTAGCACCCATTTTGATTAACCAAGTACTTTATAATCATTTACTAATTGGTCTTTATCCCACACCAACAGTCATCATTGATATATGGAAAATGGAATATTTAACCTGGGAATAGAACAATTGTGTGACTTTTAAATGCAAATATAGGTGTAGTCTTAGAGACCAACAAAAAAACGACTAACATTGTTTTGCTTTAGAAAATGTTTACATTTTACCAAAAACCAGAAGTTAGATATAATATTGATATGTAAGCATAATCATAAAATTAACTCAAGGACAAAATTAACTAGGATTTACGAAGCATTTGACAGTACAAAGTAACTGTGGGAGCTACGGAGAATATAAATACAAAGAAAAAGAGCAAACAGTGCCTGTCTTCAAGAGACTTACATTCAAAATGTATCCTCAATTGGTATATTCAAGATACAAATTGAGAAGTAGATACAAGGTTACCTTAGGTTAGAAGGCAAACAGCAATAGCTACTGCAGGACTGGAAAGCCTCTAGAAGAAAGTGGCTTTTGAATCTTAAAGAAATGAGTAGCTTTGGGTTTTTCCAGAAATAGGTATGTGCTTCCATCTTAGTTTTCCATTCTTTTTACTTTTTAAACCTCTCTCCCATTTTGTGGTCAGGTGACCTAGGTCTTCTGGCTGTTCTGTGAACAAGACGTTTCATTCCCCTAGTGCAAGGATTTGCACTGACTGTCACCACCCCCCTGCCTGGAATGCTTTTCCTCCTCATCGCCATCTCTTGACTTATTAGCCCAATGACCCAGTGATCTTTTCGGGCAAGGCACAGTTTTAATTTTCTTATGTATAAAAATGGGAATAATGATACTACCAACATTAACAGGGTTGTTGTGATTCTCAGGGGATTAGTTACTGTTACCATTTCCTCTTTATGTTGCTTTTGCCTTTATATCCCCATGTTTTAGCATAGTCTGGTACACAGGAGGTACTTAATAAATGCTTGTTGATTGATCTATAAATGATGGTCCCCTTATATCATACCTACCTTAACAGATCAAGAACTTTAGGGATTTGGGGGTTCTGGAATCAGAATCTCACTCCTATCCCCTGGTTTCTACAATAACTTGTTTCTATTTGCCAAGACCTGCCAATGAGGATTAATAAAGTTTAGCATATAGTGTATCTTCAATAAATATATGATTCTATGGCTAAGTTATGGTTATAGAATGGGTTACTATTCATAGAATAGAATCATCTTTGTTGGGCACAAGAGTGCCAATAATGCCATTCTCTTAAAGAGTACTCAGCAAACATAAACTGGGGGTGGCAATAGGTGCCTACAGCAAGCAGTAGGAGGAGTTAGTTTAAGAGAGATTATCTCCCTTGCCCTGAAATGTGGCTTGAATTCGGAGATTTAAGAGACTCTGGTCATTAGCTAGGAAAATGGAGAACTCGAGACCAGAGATGCTATGGTCTCTTGTCAGGTAAACATTTAAATATATTGATATGTGAAGAAAAATTCCATGCCTAATTGTAGCAATTGTCTTGGGTGCCTGGCAGCCTTTGCTCACTTTGCCTCCTTCATTTGGGTTTCTGTTCTTTATGCTCCATTATCTCATCTTTTACTCTTTGATTTTGTAAGTTGCTTCAAGTTTTCTTGGAAGCAGGTAGGGAATAAATCTTAAATAATTTGTCTTTTATCTTAAAACAAGTAAATACTCAACTGCAGAACATGATTCCTGTGATGATATAATGAGTTGCTGGTTTCTTCCCAGTGCTGGTACAGAACAAAGGATAAGGACATAAAAATGGAGTCTAGATTTCAAGCTGGAAGGGACCTCTATTATTACCTTGTCCAACTCTTTCATCTTACAATAAAGAAACTGAGGCCCAGAGAAGGTGAGTGACAAGGTCATATAAATAGTAAAGGGTTAGTATGCTCTCAAATTTTAAACCCAGGGCCCTTCCTCATTTAGAATGAATTTCTCTGATGGATGGAGAAAGCTTTTAGCAATCAATCAATAAAAAATAAATAAATAGTTAAGCAAATAAATAAGTAGATAAATAAAAGAATAAACAAATAAATAAATCATAGGACAGCAGATTAAACTCCAGAGGAGAAAACCTTTGGTCTTGGACAGCATTCCTCATTAGATGCAGATAGGACAAAAACTGACCTTTAAGAGTGAAGAAAGTGACCTACTGAGATGTCTTCTCCTTCCATGCTTTTCCTTCCAATTACTGTCATTACTCAATTGACTTTTATCTGAAATCTCCTAACTAGAACTCATTTCAAGTTTTATCCCTTCTTCAAATGCAAAAAAAAAAAAAGTGTAAAGGTAAATCTCTTTTGAGAATGTGAAGAAGACAGAGTTAGAAACCCTAAGTCTCAGCTCTCTCATTTCCTATCTTTGTCACATTTAGCAAGCCCTTTAAACTCCCTGAAAGTCAATTTCTTCATTTGTAAATGAGTATAATAATAATAATATAAATAAGTTTTGTTGTTCAATCATTTTTCATTTCATGTTCAACTCAGTGATTCCATTTGGGGTTTTCTTGGCAATGACACTGTAGTGGTTTGCCATTTCCTTCTCCAGTTTATTTTATAAATTATTAAAGTGAGGTAAATAGTTGTAAGTGATTTACTCAGGATCATCATACAGCTAGTATTCAAGACTGCATTTAAATTCAGGTCTTCTTTACGAAGTGTTCTGTGCACTATGGTGCCATCTAGCTGTTCCAGATACTGCAGTATATACCCCCAGGAATCAGAGGAGTTAATCTGTCTCAAACATTTTGCAATCATAAAGAAAAATTTCTCTGTAGATTGGAGGGAGAATGAGGTGTCAGAAAGAGTATGGGATTTGGAATCAGAGGTTTTGGCACTTAACTGTGTGACCTTAATCAAATCTTTTAAGTTCTATGGGTTTTTTTCCTTACCTGTAAAATGAGGGAGTTAGTTGTACTAGATGATCTTGAAGGTTTCTTTCAGCTCCAAATCTAGAATTGTCATTATGTAAGCCTTAATGTGAAGTTGCTTTATTTGATTCTTTCTAGAGAGCAGAGTTTTGATAGGGGAATGAATTCTGGGTGTATGCAGACATGCCCTAATATATTAAACATAATTTCACGTTCCATTTTTAAAGTATGTATTTTATTTGCTTTTTGCTGAGGCAATTAGGGTTAAGTGACTTGCCCAGGGTCACACAGCTAGGGAATGTTAAGTGTCTGAGACGAGATTTGAACTCAGTTCCTCCTGACTTCAGGGCTGGTGCTCTATCCACTGTGCCACCCAGCTGCCCCTAAAGTATGTATTTTAAAAGAAAGTTCAGTTAATTTAAAAAAATTAAGTTTAGTTAACTTTTAAGATATAGTAGTAACATTTAACCATGCAGCTTCTCACATAGTAGGCACTTTATGTTTGTTGAATTGTTCTGTGACCACCCAAGACAGTTTTAAAAGACTTGTGATGGAAAATGTCATCCACATCCAGAGAGAGAACTATGGAGTTTGAATGCAGACTGAAGCATAGTTATTTTCACTTTTTAAATTTATTTTTTTGTTTTTTCTTTCCTAGAAAAGGGTTTTCCCCTTATGGTCTGTTTTTTTTTATATAACATGACTAATATAGAAATATGTTTAGCATGATTGTACAGGTTAGATATAGCCTATATTGGATTGCTTGCTTTCTTGAAGAAAGGGGAAGAAAGGAAAAGGAGAAAAAAATAAAACTCAAAATCTTTTTTTCCCCCACTAAGATTTTTTATTCTTTTCTTTTTTATTTTCCCCAGCTATATGTAAAAACAATTTTATTTTTTTGGTTATGCATGTATATTGTCTTTCATATATGTATACATATTTCCTTATGAATCATGTTGGGAAAGAAAAACTAGAACAAAAGGAAAAAATCATGAGAGAAAAAAAAAAGAAGAAAAAAAAAAGTAAACATAACATGTTGATTTATATTCAGTCTCCATAATTTTCTCTCTAGATGCGCATAGTGTTTTCCATCCAAAGTTTAATGGGATTGCTTTGGATTTCTGAACCGCTGAGAAGAACTAAGTATGTTACAGTTGATCTTTGCACAATCTTGCTGTTGCAGTGTCTGATGTTTTCCTAGTTCTGCTTGTTTCCTCAGCATCATTAGTGTTTTTTTTTTTTTTGTTGTTGTTTGTTTGGTTAGGTAGTTGAGGTTAAATGACTTGTTTAGAGTCTCATAGCTAGTAAGTGTTAAGTGGCTGAGGCAGGATTTGAACTCAAGTTCAAACTGAGTTCAAGGCTGGTATTCTATTCACTATGTCATCCAGTTGTCCTAGAACTCAAAAGCTTACAAAAAAGTAATGTTGAAAACTATCTTTACATGTAATTAAAACAAATTATAAAAAAAATTTGTTGACTTGAATAAAATATTTTTATAATAGAATATTCAATAAATGTTTACTTCATAGTGAAATATGCTAACCTGTCAAGGAATGGGAGTGGAAAGAATAGCAGATGATTATGTACCCGAGAATGAGAAGAGGGAGAAGAAGAGAGAGGGGGAAACCAGGATAGCCAGAAGGAACAATTCAAACTTTGCTTCATAATTTTACTGAGGGTTCATGTTCACCCTGGTGTGTTTAAAGGTATATATAAGGTCACATAGTTCTATGGTGTCAAAGTGATGCTTGACTGAGAAACTACTTGTCTCTGGAACCATCTTCCAGATCTATGAGTATCCTCTTCCCCAATTCTGCTAAAAATTTACTTTGTACAGTAATGAGTTTGCATTTCCAACTCACATGTGGGCAGCTAATTTTTTCTTTCCCCTCCCACCTCGTGTGTGTGTGTGTGTGTGTGTGTGTGTGTGTGTGTGTGTGTGCAATAGCTTCACCTAACTAGTCTATGGAACAACATGGTAGCAGGGTAGCAATACTCTTCTCTGCCTATTGGAGGTGCTATTGGGATGGAGAGTGATCCCTTTAAACCCTTTGATTAAAAAGCACTGTTAAAAACAAACAGCAAAACTTATGGTTTGTAGTTCTCCATAAAAAATAATACCCAGGGAATGGAGTATATATAAAGTTACAATGTCAATACAAGCCCCTCGTTCTCACTTGCTCAGAACCTTGAAAGTTTCCTTTTGGGCTCAGATGTCCTAAGGTTTCATTGTAAACCAATTGTAATTTCTCCCAGAAATATGAATTAAATTGTACTCAATCTCCAACATGTTCTTTTCAAAGTCTGACAGTGGGATGGAGGTTGGGGAGGGTACACTTCTGTTGAGGTTTTCTAACAGTGAGTTAAAAATTCAATCTATATCAGCTTTCCTTAAGGACTGTGCCCCATCTTGGACAGAACAGCCTGATAACTTGAGTTGTGGGGATAGAGAGAGGGGAGGGAACAACAGAACACCCTAAATTGTAGAATCTTAGAGTTTCAGCAGTTAAAAAACTTCTAAGCAACTTCTATCAGTTTCTCATGTATCTGACTATATTAGTGGTTCTGTTATTTCAAACTAACTTGGCGTGTGTGGGCAGTACTGTTGGAACACCTGGGTAGTCTTGATGGAATATATTTCCATTCATGTTGCAAAAAATCCAAAGGGACTCTAAACACAGAGTTTGAAAAATGTTAGCACTGGAATAGCTAAGAGCTCACATTAATATAGCACTTGCTATATACCAGCACTGTGGTAAATGTTTTACAATTATTATATCACTTTATCCTCATAATAACTGTGAGAGGTTGGTGTTATTATTATTATTATTATCCTTGAGGAAACTGAGGCAAACAGAAGTTCTTCCTTAAGGTAACAATGTACAGTAGAACAAATAATGGTCTTGAATGAGGCCCTAGAGTGAAGCAAGCAATCAAGCATTTATTAAGCACCTACTATGTGCCTACCACACTTGAAATTGTGGAAAGACAAAGAATAAAATAATCTCTATTCCCTGATTAATAGAGACATAACATGTACATAGGTGATGTTTTTCAGTTATTTTCCAGTCATGTATGACTTTTTATGTCCCTTTTTGGAGTTTTCTTGCCAAAGATACTGGAATAGTTGGCTATTTCCATCTCCAGCATTTTACAGATGAAGAAGAGACAGATATGTTTAAATGATTTGCTCAGGGTCACAAAGCTAGTAAGTATCTGAAGGATGATTTGAACTCACGAATATGTGTCTTCCTGATTCCAAGCACAGTGTTTTATCCACTGAATCATCTAGCTGCATAAATAATTATATTATTAATAATGCTTTAAAATATATAAAATGGTTTACAAATATTATCTCATTTTGTGTTCACAACAATGCTGGAAGATAAATACTATTATTATTCCTTTTTTTTTTACAGATGAGGAAACTGAGAGGCTTCCTCATTTTTTCCAAGCTCTCACAAGTCAACATGTGTCTGAAACTGAATTCGAACTTGGATTTTACTTATTCTAGGTCCAGTGCTCCACATATTGACCATCTAATTATAAGTACAAAATAAGCATTAAGTGTCAAATGTAAGATACTTTTTGAAGGAAAGCATTAGAAGTTGGCAGGGATATAGAGGAGTTATACATGAGGAGGTTAAAAAGATAGCTTGGGGCCAAGTTGTGAAAAACTTAAAAAGCTGAGTGGAATTGTTTATATTTGGTCTTAGAAAGCAATAGGGAGCCACTGAAGTTAATTGGGTTGAGGAATATCATAGTCAAGTCTAAGCTTAAAGATAATCATTTGGCAGCGGCACATAGATTGCACATAGAAGTAAGGAGTTTTACGTTATTCACCTCACAGAACAGTTATGAAGAAGCACTTTCAAATTAAACTTGGATGGGCCTATGATCAAAATGATGACAGTCCTCCTTTTAAAGATGTAGATTATGACCAACCCATATTTTCTTCCTTTTTAATTTTTGTCCCTCCTGTCCTTTTATAAAATTTGATGGAAAATTTACCAAATAGGAGGCCTTCCTCCAGATTTTTTAATATTTCAGGTATGCTAGTATAACACATGGGTTAGTGCTTCATTATTTCTCACTCTCCATATAGGAAGACCCCCTCTTCTGATGAAATGTAGAATCATAAATCATTGATTTAGTGTTTGAGGGAAACCTGAAGGTCATCTAGTTAATTCCCTAATTTTATAAATGAGTAACCAGAGGCTTAGATGGACTATATGATTTGTCCAGAATCAAATAGGTGTTCTCTCTATCTCTCTGTCTCTTTCTCTCTGTCTCTGACTCTTTCTCTGTCTCCCATCCTCTTTCTCTCTGTCTCTATCTCTCCTTTTCTCCCTCCATCTACGATACCTATTTCTCTTTCTATTTTATCCCAAACACCTTTTTTTTTTTTGTTACATTATGACAACTATGTTCTTCATAATGTCTTTTCTTGGTGCTTTTCACATTTAAGTCATCATTGCAAATTAATGACACAGCTTATAATCAGCAATTAGATGGTACAGTGGACAGAGTACCAGGTTGGGAATCAGGAAGGCCCGTGTTCAAATCAGCCTCAAATACATGCTAGTTGTGTGGCCCTGGGCAATATTATCACTTAACCCTGTTTGCCTCAGTTTTCTCGTTTGTAAAATGAGCTGGAGAAGAAAATAGTAAATCACTCCAGTATCTTTGCTGAAGAAATCCTAAGAAAATCCCAAATTGGGTCATGAAGAGTCAGATACAACTGAACATTAAAAATAATTGTTATTATACCTTATAATAGAAGTAATATCCTAACCCTCTTCTGCCATGCAAGTTAGGCAATTATTTATAACTATATATAGACATATCTATTATCTCTATATGTAGACATATCTAGATCAATATCACAGATATAGATAAAGCAATATACATAATATAATAATCTATATCTCTCTATATATTATTATGTTCTCAATGAATAATTACATTAACAATATATATAATAATCTACATAATAATAGATATATCATAGATATATCTAATAGGCATATCTATATATTCATATATATGCATGTATCTTTATCTCTATATCATAGATACAGATATAGCTACACATACCTGTATCTATAGTCCATATTGATACAGAGATATAGATATATATATATATCACATTCATTATGCATATGCAATACACATATTATATATGTATTCCTATATCTCTCTATATAATATATATTATTATGTTATCAATGAATAATCACATTATTAATATCGCATATATAATATAATCTACATAATAATAGATATATCATAGATACATCTAATAGGCATGTCTATATATTCATATATATGTGTGTATCTTTATCTCTATATCATAGATACAGATATAGTTACACACACCTATATCTATATGTCCATATTGATACAGAGATATAGATACATTACATATATCACATATATTATGCATATATGTAATACACATATTATATATGTATTGTAGTCTAATATATTCTAGTTTATCTCTCTAATTTTATACTCCAAGAAACTGAGACCTGAGAGAGGAACTGATTCATCATCCCAGGCCATGCAGCTAGTTATTGGAAGAGGACAGACTAGAGGCTGCAAGATTCAATGAAAAGAAAATTGTTAGATCTGAAATTTGAAGACTGAGATGTGAACCCTGCATCTGCCATTTAAAGAGCATTGTGAACTTAATGCACTTTGTCTTTGTTGTTCTGGCTTTCACTCTCCTTGCCTGTTTATGATCCCTGGATCTTCATTGTATGATCATTGGAAAGTAGCCTATGGAAGTTTGGAGATGATGACAATAAAGTTATAATTTAATATAATTTTATTTCAATTTTCCTCCTCTCCTCCCACTCTACAAGTGGTACAACTTGAGTCTTCTTCCCCCTTTCCCTTTCTTTCCCCCCTCCCCCCAGGCCTTGCTTTGTATCATTCAAAAGTTCTTCTGGAAAATAAAATATCGAAGTATTTATTAGTAAGAAAATAGTCATCATTTAAGCCATTTTGCATAACAGTTTACAAAATAATTCTGAGTGACAGGCATTGGTAGTAAGTAGACTTGTCCTGCAGAGTTTATCAGGGACAACTTGGATATTTAATCTCCCAAGGCTAGATTCCCTCTCATTTCAGAATTACTCTTCTGCCCCGGGTGGCATTAAAAACTAGAGGCAATCAGTTTATACATACTAATTTACAGACAATGGCTAGACCTTAGCATTTGTTAACTAAATTTAAAGTCCTGTGATGGCATAGCAAGGAATTAGGAAACCTGAATGCAGATTGCAGGTCTCAGTTTTTTCATCTGTGAATTGGAAAACAGAAGAGTTTGTCAGTGAATGTGGAGGGAATTTTTTTTTTCACAAATGGTCTGAACTGGGTTCAATTAAATTAATTTAACAGACATTTTAAAGACCCCTACCATGAGTGAGACTCCATTGTTGGTGCCGATGAATAAAAAAACAAAAATAGAAAGAACTTCTGTTTTTCTGGACAATCTCTGAGGGCCCTTCCAGCTCCAAGATTCTGTCTTTTGACTTACAGCTTTGCAAAACTAGAGAGTCTAGAGATCATTTAGCAGACCTCAGTGGGTGTTAATAATGATTAAGGAGGTGATATATAGGTTTTTAGTGTCAGGGGAGAGTGTTTATTGCTTTTTACATACCAATAGACCGTGTTTTGTTTATGGACTGAAGAACTAACCGGCTTGTAGCAGATTAGAATGAAATAAAAAATGTCAGGTTGATAGCAAATGATTTATTTTATATTTTTTAAATGATCAGTATAACACAATTGAATATCAGGGATCAATTTATAAATAGTTGGTTTTGTTATGCAGACTGTCTTTTTTCACTGCTCCATTATAGATTTGTGTTGTATTCAGATGAGGAAACTGAGGCAAACAGGATTCAGTGAGTTGCCCATGATCATTCAGCTAGTAACTGAGGCCAGATTTGAGCTCAGGAAGATGTCTCCCTGACTACAGACCTGGCACACTATCCATTATACTACCTAGTTGTTATGTCCATCTCCAATAAGTTTCCTGTGGGGATTCCAAATCAGCTTTCTTGTGGAGACTGACTATAAAACTATTGGTTCATTCAAATCCTGCAGAGAATTACTGACTGGTCATCTAAGCTGTGCTGAAAAAAAAAAAAAAAAACTATAAAAGGCAAATCTGAACCCTAGAAAGCTAAGCTGCTACCAGCAAACAATCTTCCCCTGGTGACTCATTAAATTTCTTTTCCTTCTAGTTTGGAGATTCATTTTATTTGACCTCCAGAACTACAAACCTGTTAATAGGTAAGATTCTGCCTGAGTTCTCCAGGAGCCCAAACTCAAAAATTTCCCAACATTGTTAAATTGTGAGGTACTTTAGCTCTGAAATTATGTGATCATCCTTGTTACAAATCATCATTGTGGCACCTAAGAATCTGAAGGTTTCACTAAAGCTTTTAACTGCAAAGGCAGTTCAGGCAACAGGTACCCCTCCAAAAAAGGCCTGTAATTTATCCATTTTTTTTCTCTAGAGGGAGCTACATAATGCAGCATTGGCTCTGGAATCAGGAAGACCTGAGTTCAAATCCTACTTCAGACACTTTAGTAGCTGTATGATCCTTATTTGCCTCAGTATCCTCAAGCATAAAATAGGGATAATAACATCTACCTCCTAGGGTTGTTGTGAGAATTAAAAGAAATAATATTCGGAAAAATGTTTAGCACAGTACCTGGCACCTAATAGGAGCCTGCTAAATGACTAATTCTTTCCCCTTTAACTCTTACCTTTCTTTCAACCTTTTGGTCAGGGTTGAAGGGGAAAAATGATCCTCAAAACACCTCCTAATGGAATTGTGTCTAAAGCAGAATGACATAGGGAGGAGCAAGGCTACATAATCTCCAGCCAGGGTGAGTCAGGTGGGACATTGGATGTCTATGGGCCATTTTTCAATATTCAGTTTCAGGGCTTTTGAAATACCTTTTAGATGAGTCACTTTATTTTCCCCTTCCCAAATGAATCCTTGAGGCTATTCAGTTTGGGTTCTAAAAAAACTGAGGCTGGGAAAAGGCCATGATAGGGGAAGTAATTAAAGCCTTGTCAGATCAATCCAATTCAGTTCAGTTCAGCTGAAGCATCATGGCACCATGAAAATAGCAGCAGATAGAGAAGCAAAGGATCCCAGTTCAAGACACTGGAGTTCTGTGGGCTTCAATTTCCTTATCTGCAAAATGAGAGCATTGGAATATTTGCCTCCAAGATCTTTTCAGCTCAAAATTTTTGTTCTCAGATCTTGACTCTAACTTCAACTTGACTTAATGATGTCACTTACTAGGATGTGAAACTCTTTGCTACTAGGCAAAGGGATATAACACTACAAAAGGGCTTCTTCTCCCTAGGGGCTTACAGTACATTCTGCTCTGAGTATGGGATGGATCTAGCATGGATATTGTTGTTCAGTGTTTTTTTTTTTTTTTGTCATATCCAACGCATTGTGACTATTTATTTGGTTACCTTGACAGAAATGCTGAAGTAGTTTGTCATTTTCTTTTTCAGTTTATTTTATAGATGAGAAAACTGAGGCAAATAGACTTACCCAGTGTCATACAACTATTAAGTAAGTATCTGATGTTGAATTTGAACTGTTTTTGTTGTTGTTGTTGTTGGGTTTTTTTGTTTTGTTTTGTTTTGTTTTTTACTCCAGGCCTGGGGTTGTTTACTATGCTACCTAGTTTCCTCTCTAGTATGTATATTGATAAATAAATTCAAGAAAATTAGATGATACTAACACTAGAACTATAGACATCAAGAGAAGCTTCCAGAAGGAAGTGACCACCTGAGTTTAGAATCCTGAAAGAATGGAGTCCAGAAATGCAAAGTGACTATTGTTTCTATGTAATTTTGAGAAAATACAGGGTGGGTCTAATAATTTTAGCATAATAATAAATTTAGCATTGTTACACATGTATAAGGAAGCAAATTCATAGAATCGTAGGATGTTAGGTCTGGATATGTAGATAAATAAGTTAGATTGGAGTGTGTTGGAGCCAGCTCCTATGGAGGTTTCAGGAAGAACTTATTGTTCAATTTTCAATTACAGCATTTATACCTTGGAAATCCAACAATTTGGGCTTGATTTATTGTTATGTTGATTAGACTTAAGAGAATGATGGGAAAAGTTAATAATTCAGATTAAAAGTAAAATGTGTCCTGATACTTTGGAAAGTTAGTTGCTAATTTTTTTCCCCTGAGGCAATTAGTAACTTGCCCAGGGTCACAGACCTAGGAAATGTGTCTGAGGCAGAATTTGAACTCAGGTCCTCCTGACTTCAGGGCTAGTGCACTATCCACTGTGCCACCTAGCTGCCCCTGGTTGTTAATTCTTTACCAGCACACCCCTGAAATTAGAGATTTTGTAGTCTGGCCTCCTACACCTTCCACCTTTGTAGATAAAGAAAATGATTTTAAATAGGTTAAGTGATTTGCCCAAGATCATACATACAATTAGTAGTAACAGAGACCTCATTTGAATCCACAATTTTTACTTCATATTGAATTAAAAACTGGAATGAAAATTTAAAATAACACTATCCTGGATTAAATTTTTTTTTCTTTTTTTTTAATATATTAATACTTTTTATTTGCAAAACATATGTATGGGTAATTCTTCAACATTAACCCTTACAAAGCTTTCTGTTACAAATTTTTCCCCCCTACTCCCCATCCTTCCCCTAGATGGCAGGATATCTACTACATGTTAATTATGTTAAAACACTTGACAAATCGAATATATGTATACATATTTCCACACATCATTTTTGTGCAGGAAAAATTGTATCTACAAGAAAAAATAATCAGATAAAGGAAATACAATGCAAGCAAACATCAATAGAGAGCATGAAAATGTTATGTTGTGGTCCACATTTCACATCCCTCTCTCTGGGTATATATGGCTTTCTTCACTGAACAATTGGAACTGATTTGAAGCATTTCATTGTTGAAGAGAGCCATGTCCATCAGAATTGATCATCATATAGTATTGTTGTTGCTGTGTATAATGATCTCCTGGTTCTGCTCATTTCACTCAGCATCAGTTCATGCAAGTCTCTCCAGGCCTCTCTGAAATAGTCCTGCTGGTCATTTCTTACAGAGCAATGATATTCCATAACATTTATATACCATAATTTATTCAGCCACTCTCCAATTAATGAGCATCCATTCAGTTCTGGATTAAATTTCTTTCAAAGAATTTGAATAAATGATTAAATAGGATTATAACACATTCAGGAGGAATAGAATTTCATAAAGCAAAGTTATATTTTACTTTGAACATTTTTTCCCCATCACAGCTGAAGTCTGTTTGGATCTAATCAAATAGCAGTTAAGATGACATTGAATAAGTTGCTACTTTCAATTAACATTGTGAGGAAGAAGTCAAAAAAATCTTCTCCCTCGCCAAACATAAAACCCAAATCCAAATCAACAAATACATATATTATGTCTTGATGCTTTGTGATGTGGACATTTATTTATTGTTACTGAAAACTGGCAGGGAAAGAACATTTATAGATAGAACACTGATAAAAATCAACTTGAAAAGAAATCCAGCTCCCAAAATAAAAATGCTTTAGGATAGATACACAAGAGAAGGAAATAATTTATATAGCACGGTGCTAAGTGCCTTTTACAATTATCATCTCATTTGATCCTCACAACAACCCTGGGAGCAACATGCTAGGTTCCCATTTTACAGTTGAAGAAATTGAGGCAAAGGTTAAGTTGCTTACTAGGATCACACAGCTAATTTTGAACTCAGATCTTCTGATGACAGCCCCAGGGCTATGTCCACTCACCTCCAGTTGCCTCTGACACAGACTGTTTTGAACCCCTGTTAGAAAACTTTTGCTCAGGTGAATGAACTGAGAGGATTTGTTTGAAAATAGAGCACTTACTGAGGTAACAATGGCTTCCTTTTACTACCCTGTATTATTTAAAAGAAGATGAGGGAGGTCTAGCTAAATGGTACAATGGATAGGGCACTGATCCTAGAGTCAGAAGGACTTTGCACTAATATATGAGAAAGTCATTTAACCCCAATTGACTCTCCAAAAAGATATCTATCTTTTTATCTATTGACATATCTATCTATCTATTGACATATCTATCTATCTATAGAGAGAGAAGATGAGGAAAGATGGTCATTGTGATCCATTGGCCTACTTACATGTAGTCTGAAGCTGGAAGGTCTATTGGAGCCATCCAGACCAAGCCTACTATTTTATAGATGAGGAAACTGAAGCCCAATGAAGTCAAGTAACTTTACTCGAGGAAAAGTGTGAGGGAGTGAGCATGAAAGGTGGGATTTGAACTTGAGTTCCCTTTTATCCTAATCTAGTGGATTCCCACTCTCCCCACACTGTGCTATTTTGCTTCCCCCATATGACAATCTTCACTTTTTTTTTTTTTTTTGCTGAGATAATTGAGGTTAAGTGACTTGCTCAGGATCACACAGCTAGGGAATGTTAAGTGTCTGAGTTCACATTTGAACTCAGGTCCTCCTGACTTCAGAGCTGGTACTCTATCCACTGCGCCACCTAGCTGCCCCCTATCTTCACTTTTAAAGTATATAGCTGTTAATCAGAGATCTGTTTGGGGAATATGAGATAGTTATATAAGAATTGTTGAGGTCATACTTGTCAAAAACATGAATTTTTTCCATTTCACGTTATAAGATAGAAAGTATTACTCACAAGGAGGCCCTGATTGAAGACATTAGAAGGCAGAGGGATGACCAGATGAAGAATAAAATAAAAGGTGAGAAAGAACTCAGTGAAGGAGGAAACTTTAGAAGTTAGACACAGAAGACAGGGAAGCAGTTTATAGAAAGCAGAAGCTGACCTGCATCCTTTGCAGCTAATGCCAGCACCTATTTAATTGGAAGAAAGCAGCATTTGCTGCTAGAATTTGACTGGAGGAAAGCAGAATTGGTTGAAGAGCTGCCTGTGCTTATTATGTTCTATGACCATCTCTAGAATGAAAGAGAGGAAATTTTCAGGAGCACCCTTGATTTCCTTTACTGACCTATATAGTTAAGAGAAAGTGGGGAGGAAGGAGAAAGATAATGTTTCTAACACTTTTACTGAGAGCTATGTTTACATCCTTTTGATTAAAGAGCTTAATATTTTCAGCATCCTCCTAAGGGTGATTATCTGCTAAAAGAACTTGACATTAATTCATTGGCTGAAGAAATTAGCAGGAGAATTATGAGGACCAAAAGCAGAGAAGTAGTTTTGCCCAGCTATTGATCCCCCCAGTGTAGATTTTTCTCTAACGAGACCTAAATGCCAGAATTATAGGTTGCCCCAAGTATCTATGGGTTTCTCTCTACAGGTGCTTCCCAGCTAGATTTCTGAAAGCAAGGGCCCATTCCCCCTCCCCTAAGTATGGAATTATGGCTTTGATTTATCCATTTTGATTTTTTTTTCTTTTGCCTTCTATACAGTAAATATTATAATTATTTGTTCTTGTCTTTTATTAGCTCAGCGCTTTGATTATCATTTCTTTTGCTTTCTCATTTAACATTTTATGCTGTTAGTGTGACTGATTTGGAGGTACATTGGTATAGTTGGATTCTCTATGGATTATACCTGAGTCTCTGAAAAAGCTTTTTTGGTAGCACAATGGGTGAAGTTGTCACTGCACACTTCCTATTCACCCTTGAAAAACCCCCTCAACTTTCTAGCATGAATGCTAGTTAGGAATGAGTGAACCACTCCAGAAAAAGAGAAAGTATGTGTGTATGGGGGGGAGGGGGAATGTGTGGAGGATATCACGTTGGGACCACACCTGAATTACAGAAACATAATGTCTAGGGGGAAGGGTCTAATTGTCCTCTTGTAATCTGCCCAAGTCAATTTTCATCTAGTTTTATTTTTAGTTCTGGGGACTAAATTTTACAAAGAATTTGGTGCATGGTGAAGAGACTCAAAACCATACATGTACGACATAATAGAAGGAATTTGACAAAGAACACATTTTGGGGAAATACTAGCAGATGTTTTCAAATATGAGATGACTATTCTGCTACAACACATATTTCAGAAAATGCAAATTTATTCCAATGTGATTGATATATTAGAGAACATTTTGAACATCACTTGAATTTCAGTTTATTTCTTTTTATTTCTTGAAAAACAGCAAGAATGCAGAAAACTACTCCACATTATAGTAACTTGCAAGATGTAAGTTTTCCTATGCCTATTTCTACAAGCAAACTTTAGATCTTTGTGAAAGTAAAGTGTCATATCTATTGTATATCTTTTGGGGCAGGAGGAGATGTGAGTGCAGAAGGTCTGACTCCACCTTTAACCCCTTCACCATGGCCTCTGGTCCAGATATTCAGAATTTCTGCCTACCCAACTTACTGGAACCTGGGACAAAGGGAATAACAGCCAGAGGTCAAGAAGAGGATCGCTGTTTATTGTAGTATTCCATTTTTTCTTAAATTTTTTTTAACGTGTAAAACTGTTATATTTTTAGTAGTTTCCTACTTTTTTAGTTTTTTAATGTTGTACCTCTAATCCTTTTCCTCCATGTGCTTTATGATTTTTATTACATAATATAGTACTTTTGGGAAATGTATATGTAATATTTTAGCAGAACTGGTTGTATTCTACCTCCAAAAAACACAACTAGTAAGGGGTAAAAGTTAACAGGAACCCAGATATTAGATTAATACAAAGAATATCTCCTTAATAATTAGAGCTGTTGAGATATGGAATAGAGGTAGAGAGTTCCTTATCACAAGAAGTATTCAAGATTGTCAGATGACCTTTTCCTGGGGATTTTGTAGAAAGGGGTAATCTTCTGATAGGTAATTGGATTAAATTTCAGGATCATAGTGTTAGAATTGGGAGAGACCTTTGAGACCATATGGTCTAAGTTCATTTTACCGAGGAAGAAACTGAAACTCTGAGATGCCAAATTACTTGTGCAAGATCACCTAAATGATGACATGATTTGAAACTGACTTTAAATTCAATACTCTTTATTCTAGAGTACACAATCTCCATAATCCATTCTACTCTTTCATGCCTTGATTCTCCTTGTTTAGTCATTTTAGTCGTATCTTATTCTCCATGACCCCATTTGGGGTTTTCTTTGCAAAGATACTGGAATGGTTTGCTATTTCTTTCTCCAGCTCATTTTACAGATGAGGAAACTGAGGCAAACAGGGTTAAGTGACTTGCCCAGGGTCACACAGCTAGTGTCTGAGGCTGGATTTGAACTCAGGAAGATGAGTAGTCCTGACTTCAGACACAGTGCTCTGTGCACTATTGCGCCACCTAGTGTGTCTCTCTATTCTCATGAATCCCTATTATCCTGGTAGCTTTCTACCTTTCCAGATTCCCTACACACATCCTCTGATCCAGCAACCCTGACCTGCTTTCAATTCCTGCAACTCAAGACTTCCTTTCTTGACTCCATGCCACTTTGGAATGTACCTCCTCTTTTTAGTTTCCCTGCCTTCCTTCATGACAGCCTTTAGGCTATAGGAGGAGGTCTTTTCTGAATTCTGCCTTTCCTTTACAGATTTCTGTCCATTTACTCTGAATATAACACCTTTATACTGTTTTCCCATTAGATGATGAACTTCTTGAAGGCATAGACTTATTTGCCTTTCTTTGTATACTAATTGGACCAATACCTGGCACTCTTTTATAATTATTATTGTCATGTTTCAGTCATATTTGACTATGACTCCATTTGAGGGTATTCTTGACCCATTTGGGAGTATTCTTGACAAAGACACTGGTGTGGTTTGCCATTTCCTTTTCTAGCTCATTTTATAGATGAGGAAACTGAGGTAAACTGAGTCAAGTGATTTGCTTAGGATTACACAGTGTCTGAGGCCAGATTTGAATTCAGGAAGAGAAATCAGGTCTGGCATTCTATCCACTTCACCACCTGCCTGGCACTTATATTGTTAGGGATTAATCATTATTTCTTTTCTTTTTTATTTTTTCTTTTCTTTTTCTTTTTTTTTTTACTGAGGATGCAATTGGGGTTAAGTGACTTGCCTAGGGTCACCCAGGAATTGTTAAGTGTCTGAGACCAGATTTGAACTCAGGTCCTCCTGACTTCAGGATCGGTGCTCTAACTACTGCACCACCTGGCTGCCCCACAATATTTCTTTTTATTAACTTATTGATTCCAAAAAATATATATAATAGGCATAATTCCAACCTAAGGTATATGAGAACATTTTAAAGAGCTTTTGGGGAATGAGTTTTCAAATTTTTTCTATTAATTCTAGTGGTATCTCTTTTCTTCTCTTCCCCATGCCCAAGCACTCCTTTTTAATATTTTGCCCCGAGAAGGGTGGAATCCCCATGTTTGATGTGCTTTTAATACAAAGCACACCATTACTAGTTAATGATCATGAACTGTCATGGCAGTCACTTTGAAAAGGTGACAGTGATGAATGGAGTCAGCAGCTCTGAGGGAGGTGGGTCAGGGAAGAGACACAACGGTTTATTTAAGCTCAAGGCTGATAATGCTTCTGCACATTAGGAGGAGGCTTTCTCGATTCCTGACTTCTTTTAATGGGATAAATAAGGTATAGTTCTCTTCCTCTAGTGCCAGCTGAGGAAAGCATCTCTTCTCTTGCCTACCAAACATCACTCTATCTTTGTGATATAGATGCATTTTCATGACTTCTGACTAAAGGAAAATCTCCCGGGGCAAGGGAGAAAATCCTTGTCTTCTTTTGCTCAGTGAGCCCCAGCATCTGGAATTTTACATCTGCAGTGTGTACTTATACATATACTCCTCACTTATAGAATAGGAAGAGAGAATTTCCCTCTTCACTTTGGAAAAAATACTCCCTGGAACTGCTATCAGGAATTGCATATAGGAACAGAGTATTTTGGGTCTCTGCCCTCATTGGTATATCAGGGGGAAAGATTTCCTTTCTAAAAAATAACAGTAATTTTTGTTTGTGATTGGGTCTTGCTCACTCTCTCAACCAGTGTTCTTGCTAGGAAGGAAGCTGTCTGTTTGAACTCAGTTGCATGAATCCAAACCTACCTTCAATTCGATGGAGATGAAGATGTCAGAGAGAGAAGGAGGGTTTCTCTTCTCTTATGGTCTATTGCCTTTCTGCTGTGACATCATTATAGTTTTTGTAAAATAATTCCTGCTGGTGAGGGATCGCCTTGAGATTCTGCCCTTTGGCAATAACAAATCAATCCCCAAAACAACCTTTAATCTGGTAGGAGAGAGGCAGAGACTGACTACTCACTGAGAAAGACCCTGGGGAACCTTTTCTAATAAGGGCGAAAATGTTCCGTGCAGAGATTGAGGAAGCTCTTCTTAGCTTCCTCTCAGTTCTGCACCCCTTGGACTCTCCTAGTTGCTGGACAGCATAAACACCAGGGTTTGGTAAATAAACCCGGCACTATCATGCACTGTCTAACATGCACTTAAGCTGTGACTGGCAGCCAGCTCCAGGAGGACTTAGGAGTTTCGAGCTAAAGCTTTTGGGTTCAGAGCCTCCAAGGTCCCAAGATAAACAAATCTGTTGGTGAGAGTGACCAGAGTGTTAGGTCAGCCCAAGGGTCACCTTTGGGTCAACCTGCCTGGGAGCTTAGGCTCTGGTTTGTGTTTACCCCTCTGTGTTCCCCTCCCCTCCCCCAGGCAAAGCTAGAGGTACTGGAGCAGAGAAGGTTGCTAGGAAAAGAATATCGGTCTATTTTTTGGAGTCCTTTGGAAATGAGTTGACAGTCATCCAGGCTCCAAGAATCTGGGTAGCTTTTGCAGGCTAGTTTTTCCCAAGGGCTAATAAACAACTTTCTTTGGAAGGGCTGACTGGCCAGATCTCACTGGCTAATGCATGCTTGGGCAACCGAGGCAAGTGAATCACTTCCAGGGCCCAGTTATGAGTTATTGGTGTGGTCCCAATTCATGGAATCGTAGATTGGAAAAGACATTCAAAATAAATTATTCCTTACCATGTATAGTTCTGGGTACTTTGGGATTCCAGGAATTTGTTTGGAAAATTATTCAATAAATAATTTAACTGTCAAAAAATCATTGATACAGATCTGCAAGGATTCCTAGAGAAATTCAACTTTCTTATATTGAAGATGGGGAAACTGAGGTCCTGAGAGATGAAAATAAGCAGTAGAATCATGTCCCACATATAGTTTCAAATTCAGACACATTTTACAGCACCCTTTAGTCTTTCTAAATTTCTGTCCAATTCCACAAGCTATACTGAGCATTTACTGTTTGCCAACGACTGATTTACACAGTTAGGGATATAAAGATGAACAACGATGCAGCTTCCTAAACTTGGGAATACAATGTATACAATGCAAAGTGTACAGGATCACACAGTATTTTAGGAATATCTGAGGGCTGAGTAAATACTTTCAGTTTGGGGGAGAGAAGGGTAAGGAAGGTTTCAAAGAGGAAGTAGAACCTAAATTGAGGCTTAGAGGAAAGAGAATGATTCCAAAAGGCAAAGATAGGGAGTTAAGTAAGACTTTTCAACTAAAGGGCGAAGTTCCAATTCAGAAGTTCATAAAATAGCTTGTGTGTGGCTGGATTCTTAAGTGTAGGAAGGAGGATAATTTACAATAAGACTGGAAAGAAGGGTTAGAGCAAGACTGTATAATGCCTTGAATACCAGACTGTATAGATGGCATTTTATTCTATGGACACTAGAGAGCTACTGAGAATTTTTGAGTAGAGAATGACTTGGTCACAAGAAATATTAGAAATGTTCATTAGAAACCATTAGGGATTTAAAAAAAAAAGAAAGAAAGCATTAGGGAAATTATTTTTGCAGAGTAAAGGATGCATTATAGAGGAGAAAGACTATAGGCCTTAGGAATCCAGTTAGGAAGGCTAATCCAATGAGATAATAAGTGTGATTGTCAAGCATTTATGTAGTGCCTAGAACATAGGTGTTTAATAAATTCTTATTTTGTTCCTTTCTTCTAATAGTCTAGGTGAGATGAGGGTTTACACTTTCATTTTTTTAAAAAGCTAGTTCTAAGGGGCAACTGGTAGTGCAATGGATAGAGCATTGGCTCTGGCGTCAAGAAGACCTGAGTTCAAATCTCGAGTTGGATATTTGGCACTTACTTACCTGTGTGACCCTTTACAAGTCATTTAACCCAGATTGTCTAAGTAAAAGAATCCCAAAAGGAAACAATCTCCTCTCCTCCCCCCAGGAACTCTTTTAAGATATGGCGTTAGGAACAGGAAGTTATATTTAAATTTCTTCCTAAAATCCTATCTTTAACTACTCTTACATGTCCCCTCTGAATTTCTTCCAATTAAAAGAGAGCTTGAGACCAGAGAAGGGTGGCTCTCCTCCCCAGAGAGGAAATGCTAGACACACTCTTAAATTTAATCTGCATTATTAATCTTTTCTCTATCAATTTCCTAAATCTAGACAATTAACATAAATTTCCTCAACTGAAATTTATATTATAAATTTATATTTTAGTGCTTTATTGGAGGAGGAGCTGGTTCCAGAGAAGGTCATTAAGAATAACCATAAGTTATTCTCTATCGTCTTCCTTCTTTAAGATTTTAAATGGAAATGAATGCCATTAGAAAACATTTATTGCTTGTTATGGAAGTATGGGTCTTGTTAGGGTTGATGTACTTGGTTCAGTCGGAAGTTGATGCAAATACTTGAGCAAAAAGTCACACTTTAAGGAGGTGTGTACTACATGAAAATTACTGTTTACATGAAGGATAAATTCATTGGATGATACATTTAGAATGGAAAACAGCTTCTGAGGTCTTTTAATCCAACCCCTTATTTATAGAAAAGGGAACCCAAACCCAGATAATTAAATTGATTTAACTCCAAAGGGTAGCTAGGTAGTATAGTGGATAGATCACTGAGTTTGGAATTAGGAAGATTCATCTTCCTGAGTTCAAATCTGACCTTAGACACACCATAGTTGTATGACCTTAGGCAAATCACTTAAGCTTGTTTGTTTTAATTTCTTCATTTAGAAAATGAACCAGAGAAGGAAACATTCCAATATCTTTGTCAAGAAAACCCTAAATCACCAAGATCACAAAGAATCAGAAAGGACTGAACAGCAACAGCAACAAAAAGATTTAATGGGTGGCAAAGCTGAAATTTGAACTCAGATCCTCTGCCTCTAAAATACAGCTGTCTTTTCTTTATACTGTACGTCTGACCTGGAGTGTGAGCATTAATTTTCCAATAGATTCTTTTTTACTTTACAGAAAATATTTGCAGTAGAATTCATTCAATTGGTGAGCTCATCTGGTGTGTTTAAAATTCTTTGACTTGTAAAAAAATTAATTTAAACATCATACTTTGTGAGCAGAATCAGGAGAACATTGTACACAGTAGCACTAAGATTATGTGAGGATCAACTGTGATGGACTTGGCTCTTCTTAACAATTTGATCATTCAAGGCAATTCCAATAGACTTGGGATAGAAAATGCCAATCGAATCCAGAGAGAGAACTATGGAGACTGAATGTGGACCCAAACATAGTATTTTTATTTGTTTTTTTTTTTTCCTTTCTTGAGTTTTTTTTTCTTTTTGTTCTGATTTTTCTTGCACAACATGACAAATATGGAAATGTTTGAAAGAATTGCACATATTATACTTATATCAGATTGCTTCCTGTCTTAGGGAGGGAGAAGGTAAGGAATATGGGGGAAAAGATCTGGAACATAAAGTTTTAAAAAGATGAATGTTGAAAATTATTTTTACATGTATTAGGAAAAATAAAATATTATTAAAACAAAAAGAAAAACAAAACACCACACTCTGTGAACATATTGTCATTAGTAGCTACTCTCACCATGACTCCCCAGGTGGATCTTTTAGTAGCCTAGGTTGTCTGTTTACTGGGGGATAATGTCTGCACCAGAACAAGATTCATTAAACAAAACTCTCCATGCAAATTCATGACTCTTGATAACTATGTCTGAAAGGAAGTCTGTGAGGTTTATTCAGATTTAATTTTTTAAATGTGACTACAGATTTTTCCGTATTTGCACTTTTCCAAAATCTATAGAATTTGTAATTTCAGAAAGAAGTAGATACTTAAAAGAACCTTTGTTGAGATCTTGAATATCACAAACCCTCTCATTTTTTCTAAGTTGCTTCATCTTTAGACTCAATAATACTAAAAAAAAAAGTGAGAGCATCGTCTCTTATTTAAAGCTTTTCTATACAAGAGATCTTTTAGCAAAAGAATGAATGAAAATATTCAGAAGGGGGTTGATAAGCTATTATCTTTTTAATTCTCTATTATAACTTGTTCTATAAACATTTAAAAATTTAACAAGATCCAGTTGAGATGACAAAGATTAAGGGTAAGCAGGGAAGTCCTGTTTTCTACAGTGGCCTGCTTAAGAAGATCCTAAGCTGTGACCATCAAAGCCATCACTGACCCTATAAAAGACCTTTATAGCTTACATGTATATTGTTCTTTAAGGTTTAACAAAGCCTTTGCATACATTATCTTATTTGATCCTGTTAACAACCCTTTGAAGTGGGCAACAAGTATTATTACTGCCATGTTTCTTAGCAAAGTTGGTCTCAAGAAGATTAAGCAATTTGCTTAGGATCATATACCCAGTAAATGATGAAGACTGGATTTGAACCCAGATCTCTGAACTTTGAGTTTATGTCTTTCCACCATGCCAGTGGTGCCTCATCTGTAGACTGAGGACTAGGGGTGAGTGGTGGGGAGGGAGTTTATTGCAGAGGGCCTTAACATCCAAATGCACTCCAAACATTGTTAGTTTAGTTTTTATGAACTCCAACAAAATACACAAGACAACCTAAATAGCAAGGATATCTTTGGGAGCCTGAATAAATAATGCTCTGAAGAGACAATTATTACTGTTTTTAAACTTTATAGAAGATGATTTGATAGTCTGCATGCTTCAATAGTGTCTTTTTCAGGTCATGTGAACAAGGCTTCCAGTGTATTAAGTGGATTCCCTATGAAAGGAGATAATCCAGAGGCTAGGCAGCCACTGATTGTTGGAGAGAATAGCTACATGATGAAATCACAGAAGCTTTCAAGGATATCAGTATATATAAAAATGCTGCTGTGGTTAATAAAATGTAGTATTTTTTTGAAGTCTTACTGAATTCTTGGCAGCTTTTGTCTTAATAATAATATAGCTCTTTCATGTGTAGATGATATATATATATTTTTTTAATTTTATTTTATTTTATTTGCATAACATATGTGTGGGTAATTCTTCAACAATAACCCTTACATAGCTTTCCGTTACAAATTTTTCCCCCCAACTCCCCACCCCTCCCCTAGATGGCAGGATATCCACTACATGTTAATTATGTTAAAATATTGGCAAATCGAATATATGTATACATATTGTAGATGATATATTGTAAAGAGCAATGTATCTGAAATCAAGAAGGCTGAGTTCAAATCTGACCTCAAACACTTTATTAGCTAGGTAGTCCTAGACAGGTCACTTAACCCTGTTTGCCTCAGTTTCCTGTAATATGAACTAAAGAAGGAAATGGCAAACCACTCCAGTAACTTTGCCAAGAA
>JAJPUD010000620.1:483895-510179 GCA_023553655.1 Myrmecobius fasciatus | reverse complement strand
CCACGTCATGCTTACTATATTTGGTAGCTTTAGCATACTAAGTTGGACAATATTTATGATTCTTAGATTTAGTCACTTCTCTTAAATTTTAAAAGAAAATAGAAGATGCCAAGTATTATTTCAGGATTTCATACAGTGTATGATGTCCAGGGTGCTATTTATTATATTCTCATAGAACTGGACTCAACATTTGGATAGAGCACCAAATGGATTTGCTAAGGCAAATCCATAGGGTTTGGAATCAGAGAATGCTAGTTCAAATCTTGGCTCTGCCACATGCTGCCTCTGGAATTTTGGACAAATCATTTCTTTCTAGACCTTTCTTCATAGTAAAATGAAGGGGTATTACAAGATTAGAAGATACCCAAACTTGATTGGGAAAAAATGTCTTTATTTTCCCTAACCTTTGGTTTGGGTTGTAATGACTTATTTTATTTTTTGTTTTTAAAAACATTGTTCTGAGAAGGGGTCCATGGGTTTCACCTAATCCACAAAGGGATCTAGGACACAAAAAAGAGTAAGAATCCCTAGACTATGGGATCTTTGAGGTGCCATCTAGTTTTACATTTATTATCATATTTGGTAAATTGGTATGATATCTTAACCAAATGACTTTGATTCACATTTACATTCACATTCATGGATGTGAGGAGAATGCAGAAGTAAGTCAATTCTTGAAGGAGGGGTGTCACTTTTTACTAGAATTTGGCAAAACCTTAAATGTAGCATTGTTTCCAACATTGGCAGCTGCTGCCCACTCCCCACCCCTCTATCTTTCCTTTCCCCTTTGCATTCTTGGCCCTGGGTTGGGGGGAGAGAGAAAAAACCCCCTTATCTGGGATTGTCTCCTAAACAAATGCAGCCGTGTAGAGGTATTGTCCTTTAGAAACTTGGCCTGGGACACTTTACGAAGTGTCTGCAAACATTTAGACACAGAAAACGGACTGCTGTTAAATCAGAGCCCATTGTCTCCATGGCTGACAAGTCTTCTCTGAAAGTGACTTACTGTGGGGGGTGACGGTGATGAGTGCTGAACCCAAGAGACTCACTCCGTTGAGACCCTGGGCCCCGAGAATTGTGCTGTTGTTTGTTTAAACAACCTGAATGTAATTGTGATTATTTGGGATGCCCTGAATGTTTGGGAAAGTGGGGGAGGAGAGGGCCTGACATACATACCAGGACACAGAGTCTCACCAGCAGGGAATTTGATGACTGGATGATTGGGTAGTTGTCAGTTTCTTGATTGGAAAGCCAGTGGAAAGAATAACCCTTCAAGCTTGAGTTGAAATAAACACACATCAATGGGTAGGACCTCCTAGGATACTGAATATTCAATCTGGTAATTTACTGAGACAGCAGGGAGATGTAGCTTCATTTGGTCAATGGGACAAACTTAATACTTTGCAATTTATTAGAGAGGTAGATCCTATGAATTCAATTCAAGGCAACAAACATTTGTTAAAACAACTTCTATGTACTATGTGCAAGGCACTATGGTGAGTTTGAAGATAAACATAAAACTGTCTTTTTTTTCCACAAGGATGTTACACTTTACTAGGAGCATGCAACATGTAAAGTATATACAAAGTAATTTCAAGAAAGAGAAAGAACTATGGAGAGAGCAGATCAGGAACCTAGAAAGCTGGGGATTTTCCCCCTCTTAATAATATATTATTTTAACAAATAAATGTGAAGATAGCTTTCAACATTCATTTTTGTAAGATTTTGTGTTATGAACTTTTTCTCTCTCCCTCCCTTATTTCCCTCCTCCCCAAGACAGGAATCAATCTGATATAGGTTAAATGCATGCAATTCTTTAAAACATATTTCCATATTTGTCATGTTGTGCAAGAAAAAATAGACCACAAGGGAAAAAAAACCCACAAGAAAGAAAAAGAAACAAACAAACAAAAAAGGTGAAAATACTAAGCTTGGATCTACATTCAATCTCCATAGTTCTCTCTCTGGATGCAGAGGGCATTTTCCATCTCAAGTCTACTGGAATTGGCTTGAATTACCATATTGTTGAGAAGAGTCTAGTCCATCACAGTTGATCATTACATAATCTTGCTGTTACTATGTATAATGTTCTCCTGGTTCTGCTCACTTCATTCAGTATCAGTTCATGTAAGTCTTTCCAGACTTTTCTGAAATCAGCTTGCTCATCTTTTCTTATAGAAGAATAATATTCCATTAAATTCATATGCCATAACTTGTTCAGCTGTTTCCTAACTGATAGGCATCCACTCAATTTCCAGTTCTTTGCCATCACAAAAAGAGCTGCTACAAACATTTTTGCACATGTGGGTCCTTTCCCCTCTTTTATGATCTCTTTGGGATACAGACTCAATAGTAACACTGCTGGATCAAAGGACACGTACAGTTTTATAGCTCTTTGGGCATAGTTCTAAATTGGAGCTGGGGATCTTTAAGCTGGAAGTCAGAAGGGAGTTTATTTCAGACATGTGGGGACTACTTGTACAAGGAAGATGGAGGCAGGAGGCAGAACATTGAATTTGGGAAAATATCTAAGCAAATCAGTTTGGCTAGAAGGGAGAATGATGAAAGAGAAGTAAAAATGACATAAAATTAGAAAGGCATCCAAGGCAATTTCAAGAGACTTTGGATAAAAAAAATGTCATCTGCATCCAGAAAAAGAACTATGGAAATTGAATGTAACACATGCTATGTTCACTTTTCTTTTCTTTCTTGGTTTTCCCCTTTTGTTCTGATTGTTCTCTCCCGTCGTGATTCATAAAGCACTGTGTATTAAAATTAAATTAATTTTAAAAATAATAAATAATAAAATTACAAAGGTAGATGAAAGTCAGATTTTAGAAAACTTTAAATGACAAGCTGAGGATTTTTGCATTTTTATTCTAGAAGGAATAAAGATCCTTTGAAGATTTTAGAATCTGTTGATATGATACGATATGATATGATATGTGTTAGGGGCATCAATTTGGCAGGAGTGTAAAGGATGGATTAGAGAGCAGGGACAAAAGCAATCATGTTGTATGTATGTGTTTGTAGTTTATAATGTGTGTACAAACACATACATTTGTATAAAGACATACAGGATTACTTATGCCACTGGTTAGTCCAGGGGACATCCTCTTGGGAAAAGGACTCCAGGTCCCAGCTAAAACCAACCCAGATTTAACCTTCAGGGAAGACTGACCATAAAAAGAGCTGTATCAGGCTTTTCAAATGCTCTTTGGTTCATTATACCTTTACCTCAGAGTTCTGAGGAAAACCTTTCTAATTAAAGAAATGGCTCAAGTCGAGTCTCTGGTAAGAGGAGTAAAAAGATACTTAATATACAAAGTGTTGTTTGTTATGAAATTGTTTCAGTCATATATATATGTGTGTATATATATATATTGGAGTGGTTTATACATACATATATATATATATACATATATGTATATATATATATATATATATAAAGATACTGGAGTGGTTTCCCATTTCCTTCTTCAGCTTATTTTTACAAATGAGGTGCCATAGAAGCTGAGGAATGGGGAAGGGAAAGGAAGTGATAATGGTAGTGGGCCCATTCCCCATTCCTCCATAAGAGGGAGGAGAAGTTTTTTGACTGTTTTTTCTACTATACCCTCTGCTGAGAGAGAGGCTCTTCCTTCCTCAGTCACTAATCATCTTTGACATAACATGGAGACACATAAGGACTGACCAGGAGCATTTGGTCATCCTTGTCCATTAGTTATTGCAAGAGCACAGGCTCCCCAAGGGCTCAGTGAATTACTTTTTTTATATCTTAGTGTCTTCCTGTACTCCTCCCTCACCAAGAGTTTTCTTTCTTTTATTTGTACAGAGACAGGTTCTGGGTCCCAGGTGAGGGAAAATAAAATAGGATAAAGGATGCCCCAGAATGGCCAGATCTGCTTCATGCCTCTGCATGAATCCCTTCTTGGAGGTACAACTATTTACCTAAAACTTAAAAATATCCACTCATTTTATTTATTTTTTTGCTGAGGCAATTGGGGTTAAGTGACTTGCCCAGGGTCACATACCTAGGAAATGTCAAGTGTCTGAAGCCAGATTTGAACTTAAGTCCTCCTGACTTCAGGGCTAATGCTCCATCCACTGTGCCACCTAACTACCCCTATCCACTAGTTTTAAGAGACAAACAGTCTCTGCCTTCATTATCTCTCTGGAGATTTCTAAGTATTTGTAAAGGAAGAATAAGAGTAAAGTCTGCTCAAGGATGAGAAAGTTGGTAGGTAAAATGAGATGAGGTGAAGGGGCATGGGCTCCAAGCAGGAAAAAAAAAAAAAAAAAAACTTACATGTCAACACTCTCTCTTTGCTGAGATCTTTGGACCCAGGTTAATGCATCCCCAGAGACACTCATATGACATAGGCCATACTGGTTTTCTAAGACAAAAATTTTAGAAATTCTTTTTTTTTTAATTAAAAAAGGTGTAATTATTGTTCAGTTGTATCTGACTCTTCATGACCCCATTTGGGATTTTCTTAGTAAAGATACTGGAGTGGTTTGAGATTTCCTTCTTCAGATCATTTTACAGATGAAGAAATGGAGGCAAATGGGTTTAAGTGACTTGCCTAGAATAACATCACTAATAAGTGTCTGAGGATGAATTTAAATTCAGGTCTTTGTGAACTCTTTATCCAACCCTTTAATCCCTTGCACCACCTGTGTATTTTGGGGTAAATTCGCAGTACACATGGCCCAACAACTGAGAGTTACATGCTGGAGTTTTCTCTGCTTATGCTTTTAAATCATGCTTTTAAAAATAGATTCTTCTCCCATCAGTAGTCCCTAATTTTTGGAAATTTCACTGCAAAGTTATAGTTATCAACATGGAATTTTGCAAGAAAGGAGGAGAATCCAAGCTAATTCTTATAATGTGTAGTTGCTTCATTCCTGTGAAGAAGTTCTTAAAAGTACTATTTCCACTTTACTGTAGAGGAAACTGAGCCATTTTCTTGTGATTAGAAAATTAGGAAAGGACAAGTATGATTTGAAGCCAGTTCTCTGACTCCAAACTCAGTCAGAACTTGAGTCAAACTCTTTTATGAGAAAAGTATATCCTAATGTACAGTCCTCAACCAAGGGAAGATAAAGCAAAGAAAGAGAACTTAATATCAATATCATTAACAAATATTGATAAAAATGTTTAAATTAAATTCTAACAATAAAGCTTCATCAATTTTATTTATTTGATCAAATTGGGTGGAAGAATAATTCAACATTAGGAAAATAAATAATTAATCATCTGGAAAGCAAAAAACAGCCCAAACAAGCAGGATGGAGCAGAACACTGGCCCAGAAGTCAGGAGGACCAGAATTCAAATCCACCCTCAAACATTTAACACTAGTTGTGTTACTCCCCGCAAGCCACTTAACCCTAATTGCTTTGCAACTCCCCCCCCCCACAAAGAACCTAAAAGACATGATTTTTATCAATGAGCAAAGAAGCTTTTGACAAAGTATATTATTTATTTATGCTAAAAACCCTACAAAGGAGAAGCATAAAACTTTTTATTAAGATGATAAAAAGTATAAATAGTCACATCTCATTTTAGGAGGACTAATTTGTATTTCCTGCGCCTCATCAGATTAAGTTTTCCCCATGGTGTATTTTAGGTTTAGTATTTTACATCAGCATCAATCTCCTATATAATGCCTTCTAAAATGAATAGAATATTAAAGTAACTTTCTTTGCCCTAATCCTTCATCTATTTTGCCTTTTCTTATTATGTTAACTTGTTTGATTAAATGTGATAGAATTTGAATTATTTTCAATGTTTTCTTTTGCTTTTACTTGCTTTTTTATTAAAAGTTCAATTACATAAATGTTAAATATATGATGAATATTGAATGAATGTCAATTTGGGAACTCGGTATGGAACTAAAACACAAGTTCCCTCATTCTTTGCTGCTATTTGCCATAGTTCTAGAACTATTAATGTTAACACTAAGAAAAGAGAAAAAAAAAATTAAAGCAAAATATAGGTAGAGAAAAAAAAACCTATCTCTTTATTGAGGACATTAATAGTTTTCATGGAAAACCCTAAAGAATAAGCATAAAAACCCAACTGAAATAATTTTTAGATGGAAGCAACTGAGGGTAAAGAATAAGGGCTGGAGGAAGATGGAATGAATGAACACTTTCCATTTATTGTCTTCCTTCTCTTTAGCTCTGTCTGCAAGGGATTCACTAGAGCTTAAAATTTGGGGGGCACTTATATGTCAATAACAATGATATTTGTTGTCCATGGTGACATATATATGCATGTGTATATGCATATATGTATATATACATACACATATATACATACAGGTATATAACTACTCTAATGCTATCTTGCAGGTAGGAGGTAAACCTGATAACAGATTTTTAATCTGTTCATAACTAGCTAGAATCCAGCTTACAAAGCACTTTACATATATTATCTATCACATTTGATCCTTTTAGTAACTCTGTGAAATAGATGTTATTATTACCCTATTTTACAGATAAGAAACATTGAGGTTGATTGATTAAAAGACTGACCCAGAGTGACTCAGCTACTAAATGTCTGAGGCAGGATTCAGGCTTAGGTCCAGTATTCTAGTCTATTCATTGTCTATCTATCTAAGTTTGGCTATAGGATATTGAAGATTTTGGCCACAATAATTCTTGAAGAGAATCTACTAAAATGCAAGGAATTTGTGATAATAGAACATCTCCCAGATGAAATCTCAGATCCCTGAAATACTGACATAAGTACTTTTTTTCTCCCTGAGGCAATTGAGGTTAAGTGATTTGCCCAGGGTCACACAGCTAGGGAATGTTAAGTGTCTGGGATCAAATTTGAACTCAGGTCCTCCTGACTTCAGGGCTGGTGCTCTATCCACTGCGCCACCTGGCTGCCCTTGACATAAGTACTTTTAAAATAGCCTCCTTGTTTGAAGATACATCAGGGTTCTGCATCTCAGACCAACTTTTAGCATTCTTTCTTATCTTCACACAGAATTTAATCAAACTATGTGGACAAGCACATTTGTGCATATATAGGCACACATATTTATAATGAAACCATACGTGGTGTTATATATTACATTTACAACTTTGTCATAGGAAAACCTATAGCTCTGATGCTTTGAGGTATTTGCAGTATAATGTAATGAAAAAAGCTTTGGATTAGAAGCCAGAAGATGTGAGTTCAAATCCTGATATTGGGCAAATTTGTTCACCTCTCTGTATTTCCCTTTTCTTAACTATAGGAAGGGGATGATACTTGCTCCACCCACTTCAAATGGTATTTGTAAGAATCAAATGAAGTCATAGGCTCATACTTCAGAACCCCTGAGGATGAGGAAACTGAGGCCCAAGAAAGTTAAATCAGTAATCTCCAGATTCAGGATTTTTATCCAAGTTTTTTGTTCCATTGTTAGAATTCTTTTCTTCATACTTTGCCTCCTGATGAAGATCAAAGTTCTCTAAATATTTTGTTAAGATTACTGTGTATCTTTGATAGTAATATCCCAAAGGCTATGTGTTCTTTTTAAACTAGGAAAAAAAAATGTAAGCAGGACACACTTTTGAGTTTGATTTTGTGTTATTAGAATTTGCTCTATCACTTTTTTTTTTCTTGAGGAATGAGCTGTTTTATTCTGCCAGGCATTGGATTGACTTGTCAACTATCTCTTTTTATTTTTTTTATTGAAACTTTTTATTTTCAAAACATATGCAAAAATTACCCTTTGACCCAGCAGTATTTCTACTGGGCTTGTATCCCAAAGAGATCTTAAAGAAGGGAAAGGGACCCACCTGTGCAAAAATGTTTGTGGCAGCCCTTTTTGTAGTGGCTAGAAACTGGAAACTGAATGGATGCCCATCAATTAGAGAATGGCTGAATAAATTATGGTATATGAATGTTATGGAATATTATTGTTCTGTAAGAAACAACCAGCAGGACGATTTCAGAGAGGCCTGGAGAGACTTGCATGGACTGATGCTGAGTGAAATGAGCAGAACCAGGAGATCATTATACACGGCAACAACAAGACTATATGATGATCAATTCTAATGGACATGGTTCTCTTCAACAATGAGGTGATTCAAACCAGTTCCTATTGTTCAGTGATGAAGAAAGTCATATACATCCAGAGAGAGGCCTATGGGAACTGAGTGTGGACCACAACATAGTATTTTAATGCTTTCTGTGAATATTTGCTTGCATTTTGTTTTCCTTCTTAGAAGTTTTTTTTTCTCTTTCTAGATCTGATTTTTCTTGTGATATGTATACACATATTGGATTTATCATATATTTTAACATATTTAACACGTATTAGACTGCTTGCTATCTAGGGGAGGGGGAAAGGAGGGAAAATTTTGTAACACAAAGTTTTGCAAGAGTCAATGTTGAATAATTACCTATGCATATGTTTTGCAAATAAAAAGCTTTTGTTTTTTTGCTGAGGCAATTGAGGTTAAGTGACTTGCCCAGGGTCACACAGCTAGGGAATGTTAAGTGTCTGAGACCAGATTTGAACTCAGGTCCTCCTGACTTCAGGACTGGTGCTCTATCCACTGCGCCACCTAGCTGCCCCTAAATAAAAAGCTTTAATAAAAAAAGTCAATGTAGAAAAATTACTCATATGTTCTGTAAGTAAAAAGCTTTAATAAAAGTTAAAAAAAAAAACATATGCAAATGTAATTTTTTACCACTGACCCTTGCAAAACTTTGTGTTCCAGTTTCTCCTCCTTCCCCCTACCCCCTTTCCTAGATGGCAAGAAATCTAATATATGTTAAACATGGTAAAAATATATATAAATCCAATAAAGGCATACATATTTATATAATTATTCTATCACTTTCTTAAGTCTAAACAATCAATAAAACAACAAATCAAGTCCTGGTTTGTAGTATTTATCAATTTCTTTGGTATCAATACTTTCAATGAAAATATAATAAAAGGCTCTCTAGTTAGAACTGGTTCTAGCACATCCTTGCCTGTACTCCTCCCCCACCCCACTCTAAGAATTGTCCTTTTTAACAAATAATTAAAAAAAGAAAAAGAGGAATAAGAGAAGCCCCGCCCCCAAGCAAAACTAATTTTTTTTGGGGGGGGGGGAAGGAACCAACTGCTATTTTATGAAAAGTTTTTTTTTTTTTTGTTTTAATTGAGTTGAATTGACTTTCTTCCTATTATGGCTTGCTTAGAGCAAGTTTTTAGCTTCATTTGTTCCAGCGCCTTACACTGGTGGCCATCACATCTGCAAACAGTGAGACCTAGAGCAAACAAGCCAGCCAGGTGTATGTAATGGGAGGCCAGAAGAGAAGGTCTGTTCCATTTGGCAGGCTTGTGCTCCTTGCCTGGCAGCAGCTCCCAAAACTGACAGAACTAAAAAGGTTTTTCACAACTAGATCACGACCACTGCTTATTTTAGTGGAAACTGGCAGTGTCCTCTGATATTTTAGTCTCAAATGTCAAAAGTTTGCCTCCTTCTTAGCTCTTTGAAATGATCGACCAGAGTTAAGTGAGGGAAATATTTACCACACTGCTCAAAGTAAACAGTGGTGCTGGTGGCACTTTATTATATATACAAAGACACTTGAACAGTCAAAAAGCTTGCTCTTCTCAGTCAATTCTGTTTGTGGAGGGTGAAGCCTGAGAATGCAATGGAAGGAAATAAGCATTTATATGATGCCTATTGTGTGCCAGGGCCGTGCTAAGTGCTTTTATGAATATCATCTCATTTTGATCCACACAATGACCCTGAAAGTTGGGTGCTGTTATTTCCTCATGGGACAGTTGAAGAAATGAAGCAAATAGATTGATTTGCTCAGGGTCACACAACTACTAAGTATCTGAGTATCAGGTCTCTCTAATTTCAGGCTCAGTGTACCATCCACTGTTCCATATATATCCAGACACGTAGAACTGCAGAACCACAGAACCAGCAGGTGTTTCTGAAGGTGACACTTCTAACAGATGGCAGTGACAATTAGGGAAGTGTTTGAGCCTCAGACTAGGCAGGCAATGAAAGGCTCTGAATGCTAAATCAAGATTTCAGTGTTTAGTTTAGTTTTATTTCTTTTTGGGAATTTCATTGTGGTAATGCTGGATCTAGGAAGACTGAAGTTTGAATCCCACTTAAAATATTCCTTAGAGGGAGCCAGATGGCTCTCTTCAGACATGGAGTCGGGAAGACCTGAGTTCAAATGCTGCTTAAGACACTAGCTGTGAAAATAATAATAATAATAATAAAGACACTAGCTGTGAGTTGGGAAGACCTGAGTTCAAATGCTGCTTAAGACACTTACTAGCTATGAGACTTGGAGCAAGTCACTTAATCTTGTTTTCCTGGGGAGAAGAAAATAACAACTCCAGTATCTTTTCTTAAAAAACTCCATGAATAGTATGGTCCATGAAGGGGTGAACCCAACTGAACAACAACAAGATACTCATTAGCTATGTGATCTTGGACAAATCATTGAAATGTCTTTGAATCTCAGTTTCCTCATTTGTAAGATGGGAGGTTTACCTCAATGACTTCTAAGGTCCCTGCCAGACCATAATTTATGAACTTCTGAAAATGGAACTGTCTGTTGCTGTTTCCATTTAGGTATATTTGGATTGCTAACATAAAGAATTTGTTTTTTAGTTTAAACTAAGGTTAATCTCTGCCTCTCTCCAAAGTAAACACCCTCCTCCCTTCCAAAAATCTCTTACAGCTAAAAAGAATAATTGTGGATTTTAATCTTAGTAATTTATAATTTGTAAATAACTGGATCATTGGTTTTCTTATCAATGAGTGATCTGTAGGTTTGCTGGTCACAAAGATTCTGTTCCAGAAAACAACAAACGTTTATGAAGGACTTTCTGTATTCAAGACTTTATTTGATCCAGGTGTGGAGGATTTCCTTGACATTCCAGAGGTGCACTGGAGTCAGCTCAATCCAACTCTCATTAATAATGCAAGTTAAACTTAAAAATATGTTGAGAGTATCTCTCCCCCTTTCCCTCTCCCCCCCCCCCAATCTGATTGTTAAACATTTACCAACACACCCTTGAGTCCTCAACTGAGTGAGGCAAACCCTTGTCATCGTGGAGATATATATTTATGTTGTTGTTAGGGAAAAAGACCAAATGGTCTAATGACTATAGCAAAGAAATATAATTAACATTTGCATGGATCATAAAGTTCTCTCTAGCAGAACTGGTATGAAGATCAAATGAGAAGAGGTATGGAAAGTGTTTTGAAAACCTTAAATCAATCCACAAGTATTAATTTAGTGCCTAGTTAGCTAATATAGTGAATAGAGCACTGGGACTAGTCGGGAAGACCCAAGTTCAAATCCTACCTTAGATATTTCTTATCTGGGTGACCCTGGGCTACTTAACCCTGTTTGCCTCAGTTTCCTCATCTGTAAAATGAGTCAAAAAAGGAAATGGCAAACCACTCTAACATCTTTGTCAAGAAAATCCCAAATGGGGTCACAAAGAGTTCGATATAACTGAAATGACTTAACAATAACATGATCCAAGTACTGAGGGAGGCCCTGGGGATTTAAGTACAAAGAATAAAGCCATCTAAAACACTGTGTGAGTCGGTTGTTGTTATTATTACTAATGGTTCTCTTGTGTATAGATGATCATTTGTTAACTGAATCAAGACCTTGTCTGTGTTACTCCTATCACTATGTGACTCATGTGAGATGCAAAACATATAAAATTTAAAGATCTAGGAACTGAGCAAATGATGATAATCAATGACTTAAGCAATGCAAAGAACTGAGTTCTTACAAATCCAAATGGTTCTAGTGGACAATAAAAACAAATGTAAGGCTTTAGTTAATCAATTTGTTCATTGTTCTTCCTTGGAGGGTGATTTTAATCTCCTCTTGGTATATGTACACACAGAATGTTACTTTTGGATTTCACATATTGGATCAAATCCCAGGGATTTTTTTTTTTTTAAGTTCTATCCTAGGCTAATGAAGCCTTTCGTTAATGTAAAAAGAAGGAAGAACATTTTTGTAAGGGGACAAATAAAGGACTCGAATCAGGAAAAGGGGAAAGGGAAAAGATCTCTCCTTTTAGGAATTATTTCCTAAGGAAAGTAGAATTTTAGGAATTCTAAATAATGGAAAGGACTTAATAAATTGATGGCTAGAAGAGGAAAGGTTCCATGGAAGGACATATGAGGAGGTGCTCACCAAAATCTTAAAGTCAATATGTCCAAAATAAAAGTTATCATTTCTTCCCCTCCTACCCCACTTAACAGAATTTTACTTTTTCCAATTACATGTAAAGATAGTTTTCAACACTCATTTTTGTAAGATTTTGAGGTCCTAATTTTTTTCCCTCCTTCCTTCACCTTCCATCTCCTCAAAACAGCAAGCAATCTGACATCGGCTACGTATGTACAATTATTTTAAACATATTTCCATATTTGTCATGTTATGAAAGAAAAATCAGAACAAAGGGGAAAACCATGAGAAAGAAAAAATAACAAAAATGAAAATAAAAATAGTATGCTTTGAACTGCATTCAGTCTCTATAGTTCTTTCTCTGGATGTGGATGGCGTTTCCCATCATGAGTCTTAGAATTGTCTTGGATCACTGCATTGCTGAGAAAAGCTAAGTCTATCATCGTTAATCATAACATAATTTTGCTATTACTGTGTACAAGGATCTCCTGATCCTGCTCAGTTCAAAGTTATCATTTCTAACCCTTCCTCACTTCAAATATACTCTGCTTCCAAAGTTTCATATTTCTTAGGTTTCTGAGTTGTAAAAAGAAAGGACAAGATTAGTTAATCTATAATGTATCTGCAAGCTCCAAATCTATGATCCCATTGCATATCCTATGGAAGACAAACTAAGGTAGGCATCTGGATGCAAATTCTTGAATAGTTTTGAAGCAGAGATGAGAACTTTCAAAACTCTAAGATATCTTAAAGGAGAAAATTTAAAAAAAAATTAAAAACAATCCCTGAAGACATAGGTATTGCCCTGAAAATAGCATCTATCTGTGATAAAGGATTCCTTTATAAAACAATGAAGTTTAGTTTATGCCTTGCATCTGTTCAGGCCTGTGCCAACTTGTGTATGCATTCTGTTTATGAAGGGGCATGTACCTGAATTGCAAATCTTCCTCAAAGTAGGACCATAGACCTGTTGTCTACATAATCTCTAGTTCTGGTTTCTTTGGGAATGAGGAAACCCCCTGATACCTTTTCTCCAGATCTTTTGCAGTCAGGCCTTTCCTCTTGTCTACTGTACCAGGAGAATTAGTATTATTTATTTATCTGATTTATAGACAAAAAGGTCTCTGATTCATTTCCTACAAATATATGGAATAATTAAATGTCTTTGTTGGAAGGATGATGAGGTATTAATTCAAATCTTGCATATTACATAACAATAAATAATTTATGAGACTGATCCTGGCTTTTTTATACCTTTCTCTTTTCCAGCCTTACTTTCTTCCCTTTACATCCTTGACCAAATCCCTCAATACTTTGCATATATTTCTTACTTATCTGTGTACCTATTGTTCTTTGTCCTCTTCCTATAGAATGTAAGGGTAGCAAAATTTCATTTTTGTCTTTATATCCCTAGTCCCTAGTACAGTGCTTTGTGTAAAGTAGATGTTTAATAAATGTATTGAATTGAATTGTTTAAGGCTGTTTGATTTTGTGTTTAGAACACAAGACTTGGATTTTGAAGACCTCTCTTTGATCCCCAGCTTTGCCATTTGCTAGTTATATGGTTTTGAACAAGTTGTACACCTTTCTGTGTCTCAGTTTCCTCACCTGTAGAGCAAGGGAATTGGATTAAATGATGTCTAAAGTCTCTTTTCACTTTAGTTGGATTAGATGATCCTTGATAATTGTAAGATGTTGTGTTTCTAATACATGATTCTGTGATTCATGGTCACTTGGCTGGGATGAGAGCTGAGAGGTTTTGCCTTTCCTATTGTGCTATATTGCCCCCAAGTCAATTGTCAATGACATTGGTCTTTCCCCCTTCATGCCTTCCTCATCCATTCTAATGAATGCTTTCATCTGAGAATAAGCTCAATGCTTGAGAGCAGAGTTCAGATTCCTTTAGAATAGTAGTTCTCAAACTTTTTAGTCTCAGGAACCCCTTATACTTTTAACAATTATTGAGAGTCCCCAAAGAACTTTTATTTATGTGGATTTTATCTATAAGAAAATTATTAGATTAAACATTAAAACATTTTAGTGTTATTGTGAAAATACTTTTGACCCCCTAGAAGGGTCTCAGAGCCTCCTAGGAGTTTGCTGACCACACTTTGAGAACTGATATTTTGGAATGATTCTTTCAGATTGTAGCTTTTGTTCCTGGCCTCTTCAAGAAGTCTTAGTGGTTTTCATTGTCTGACACCAAAGTCTTTCCTCCCGCAAAAGGTTCTCCAGACTGATGAGATGCTCCCCTCCCTAATGGACACATGGCAAAGGATGGGAAACCCAATCTCGACCTCTGGTCCAGAGCATAGCTAGCTGGCTGAAGGTTTGCTGAGCTATTCTCTCAGCCCTAATTTATCTATATTCTATCCACTTCCTTTACTGTAGGGATACTCCTTCACCAATTGTATAACTTCTATTTTATTAGCCAGGAACAGAGAAACAGTGGCTTTCCCACAACTGCATTCTCACTGTAGAAAAGCAATCTTTTTATACATCCCTATTTGGTTTACTATGCCACTTACGATGGTAGCTATTTCAAAACTTTTCATCCCTCCTCAAGTGTTTCATGGCATTCCCTCTCTCCTCCCTCTAACCTTCCTTCAAATTTTACTTAAATGGTTTTGGTCATTCTTCTCAGAACTATGTCTTCTTCTCTCATATCATATTTCTCAGATGTTTCTCTTCTTTTCTTTTTCCATTTCTTTTATGGGCCTCAATTTCTTGATTTTCAAAATGAGACAATTAGACCAGATGGTATCCAAGTGACTTTCAATTCTATATCACTAATTTAAATTAGTTATATGTTATGTATTGTTCACTGATATGTATGTACACACATGTGCATGTGTGTGTTTGTATTTCTTGTATTTCCTCTCTCCAACTTAGTCTAGTCCCAACTTTGCTGCATACAAGCTCAGGACAAACTTTGTTGGTTTCTTGGTTCTGATTTCTTTGGAGAAGTAGAGACTTTTTCTCTGTAATTGATGGTCTGACAACATCACAAGGATCTGTGAAATGTGTTGTTTTTGTAAGAGCTCTCTGTGGGACTAGGTTACTAGAAAAGCTGAACTAATTAATGGCTATAATCAGTGGCCTAAATCTAAATTTTGATTCTCAAAGGAAAAATTTCAGGAAGGGACCCTCCTAAGCTGTTAATTACAAATAAACAGATTTGACCCAGAACAAAGTGTCTCTCATCATTTCTGGACTAAATTCTAAGGAATTACTTACATCAATAGATTAGATTTTTTTTTCAATATTGGTAATATATTTTATCCCACCCTTCTTTTTAGGATTTTTTCTGAAATTGAAATAAAATGAACAATCATGTCTTCAAATGGATTTTTAAAATTATCATTTATTTATGTAATTTATTAAAAATTCAGTTGGAGAAACATAGGAAGTTTTGTATGAAGAAATACATATTTATGGAAGTATATGCAAAAGAACAATATGCATAGCACCAGTAGCAATATAAGGAGAATCATAATGGAGATACCACAGTGTTAGGATATTATTGTCAAAGTTAAAGAACATATCTCTCACTTCTTTTAGTTATAAATAATCAAACATCTTTTTATTGTGGAATGAACTTTGTTTACCGGGGGAATATCTACTGTACCAAAAAATTATCTTAAAAACAAATATTTGTGAATATTTTATAAACAAATAGAGGTGGTGTTCTATAGTGGGTATGGAGTTGGTTTCAGAGTCAGGAAGGCCTCAATTCAAGTCTCATCACTGACACAAACTAGTTGCCTGATGCCGATCAAGTCACTTAATCTCTTAGTGTTTTAGGTAGCTTTTGGTTTTGTGTTTTTTAGACAATTGAAAAAATTAGATTTGTAAGACACAATATCTTCTGAATGGAAACTTTAAAGAATATAAATTTTTTATATCATATATTTTTTAAAAAATATGTTGAGTTCCAAATTTTTCTCGCTTCCTCCCTCTTTTCTCTATACCTCCCTTTTTCTTCCCTTCTCTACACTTCTCTTCCTTCCCTTTCTTCCTCCCTAAAAAAGAAAGCAATTTTATATAGGTTATGTATGTGCAACCATGTAAAACATTTTCACATTAGTCATGCTGTGAAAGAAGATATAGACCAAAAAGAAAAAATAAAATGAAAATAGTTTGTTTTGATTTACATTCAGAATCTATTAGTTCTTTCTCCGCTTGTGGATAACATTTTCCATCATGGGTCTTTTGGAATTGCCTTGAATCACTGTATTGCTGAGATGAGTTAAGTAATTCTTAATTCATTATCATAAAATGACGCTGTTACTGTGTATAATGTTCTCCTGACTCTACTCATTTTACTTTGTATCAGTTAATGTAATTCTTTACAGAATTTTCTGAAGTCCAGCTGCTCATCAATTCTTATAGCACAAAAGAATTCCATTGCATTTATATACCACAACTTGTTCAGCCATTCCCCAAATGATAGTTATCCCTTCAGTTTCCAATATTTTGCCAACACAATAAGAACTGTTATATTTTTGTACATTTAGGTCCTTTCCCCCTTTTAATCATCTTTTTGGGATACAGACCTAGTAGTGGCATTGTTGGATCAAAAGCTTTTCACAGTTGGTTACCCTTTGGGTACAATTCCAAATCTAATTAACTTTCTAAGATTGTAAGATCCAGAGAAGATTCCAATCTGCATTGGTAGAGCAGTTTCCTGGTAGAGGGAGTTTCCTCATTTAGTTCTCAATATTAATAAAATCACATGTCTATCCTTATTCCTACCTTTATCAATAAATTAAATCAATAAATAAATTTATTTAACTTTTTACTAATATTTAACTAATATGATATATTAAATATCAATAATTATTTTCATTTAATATTGATTATTATTCAATTAATTTAATAATATTAACCATTATTAATCTATTTAACAGTTAAGTAACTGTTAAATAGATATTTCTAGATGTCAGATAATGAGAGAAAATTAATCATGTCTGTCATATTTATATCTTGGAGTTTATTGCCTATTTACTTGCCAGAGATCAAGAAGGTGTGATTTAGGTTCTGAGACTTAAGTCATTTACTCCAGTAACTTGATCCCTGGTAATTAAGAACTTGCTTGCTGCACAGACTGAGGCTCAATCATGGGTGTTTCTCATACTTATTCTCAACTGACATCCCACAATCCAAGACAAACCCAGCTTTAAAGAAAAAAGACATTTTTCAACAGGAATGTCTTTTTTTTTTTTTTAATTTTATTTTTCCAGATGCTATGCCAGATATTTATGCTTTGGAAACTTCATTGTTATGAGGATACAAAGTACTTTGTCATAGCTCATAGTCTAAACCTTCTCTTCTTTTCTTTCACAGAATAGTGTATAGGTATATCCATGTAATGCTTGGTGGTTCCTTCCTGTCCTTATTCTCCCTAGGCCAGTCCATAGAAAAAACATTTCTGGAAGCAGTGGACTAAGGTTGAGACTGAAAAGTTGCCTCTGAGTTTGTCACTTTAGAATTCCTTTGCTGTATGTTTCCCCTGAATAACTGGAGCCTCAGTGACATAGTATAATATTGGTGGTAAAACCATAAGATCTAGGCTACCAAGCAATGTGACTGATGAGTTAATCAACTATGGCTATTTGGAGGTTAGACTCAAGGTGGGGAGGTGATTAGATAGATTATAAGTAATAGAAAAAAAAAAACAGAGGCAAGTGTGGAAGGGGAGATCAAAGAAGAGGAATTGGATAGCAAATGAATAAACTAGAGAAGGAAAGAAAGGCAGGTATCTGCTAGAGAACCTTAAAATTCAAGAGAATTATGGAAGCTTGATGTGGAAAGATAGAAAGGAAAGGAGGTGGTTATACTTAAAGTCATAAACAGAAAGCTCTAAGGTCATCAGTGGCCCTAGGGGATTATTGGACAGGATAGAGATTTGGGTGAAGAAACAATGAAGACAAGAAGGTATTCAATCAGTCAACACATATTTAACAAATACTTACCTTGGAAGCTTATCACAAGGAAAGTATTTTAGCAATTTTAATGTGCTAAATAAATATGTTATGAAAGTCTTTCTGTGATATTTAGAGAAATGTGTTTTTCTTGTAAAGTATAAATATTACAAAGTATTGTGATATTTAGATTAATAAAAAGTAATACAAATATTACTTACAGATTAATGTAAAGTCTAGAAAGTTAATTCTAGGGGTTCCCAGATACAAATAGCTATCTAAATCCCAATAGGCAATTAAATCACTTAAGGAGAGAGTTGAAGCAATAGATATTGACTGCATAAAAGAACATATCTGAGAAAGGAGAGTTCTGGGCCAATTTAGGTTAACACTCATGGCCCATCCAAAACTTAGGAAAAAGCAAAGTTATATAACAACAGCATGACAAGAATACAAAGATACAGCAATGATTCAGTTGAACACAGCTCTGTTTCTCTCCAGGATGCTTAGTCAGAAAGATATATTGTTGAATTTCTATCAAGACAGAGAAGCCCTGAATCTTTATGGATTGGACTTTTTATGCCTAAGGTGGCAAGGAAGCTACATTAATGGTTTAAACCTTACTTTTTTGAACTAGTTTCATTATCTTTTTAAGGAAAACCAGAATGCCCTGTGTGGCATTGACTTTAATAGATGATGCGAAACTAATTTATCCAACCTGGAGTAGATATTGTTCTGACCACAGTAATTATCATAAAGGAATCATAAATTTGGAGCTGGTGGTAACTTAAGGCTCATCAAGTTCAACTCTTCTATTTTATAGAAGAGTGATTTGATTCCAAGAGAGGTTAAGTAACATAACTAAGGTCATATAGATGATGAAGATTTAAACCCAAGTTTGTTTTTTTCCAGATTCAGAGCTTTTCCTACTTCATCATGATGTCACCACATGGCAATCTGGGAGAAAAGGAGAAAGAGCAGGAAACAATGAACTAAGTAACACTAAACCTTCTAGATGAAAGTTTTTTTCTCCTTTCTTCATTTGTTCCTTCCTTCCTTCCTCCCTCCCTTTCTTCTTATCTTTTCTTTCTTCCTTTTCCCCTTTCCTTCCTTCTTTCCTCCCTTCCTTTCTTTTTCCTTCTTTATTTCCATCTTTCCTTTCTTTTTCCTTCTTTTCTTTCTTCCTTCCTTCTTTATATCCTTCTTTCCTCTTTATCCTTTCTTTCTTTTTTCCTTCCTTATCTTTCTTTCCTTCATTCCTTTTTATCCTTTTTTCCTTTTTTCCTTTCTTATTTTCTTTTTTTCTTTTTCCTTCCTTCTTTCCTCCCTTTTTTCCTTCTTTCTTTATTTCCTTCCTTCCTTTTCCCCTTTTTTTCTTTCTTCCTTCTTATCTTTCCTTTTTTCTTTCCTCATTCTTCCTTTCTTCCTTCCTTCCTTTTTTCCTTCTTTTCTTCCTGCCTTCTTTCTTTCTTTCCTTTCTTCCTCCTTCCCTCCCACACACCCTTTCTTTCTTCTCTCATAACTTTTTGAAGTCATTAAAACTACTTGGGGAATTTTTTTTTATAAAAACCTTGATAAGAATTAATTTTAATTAGCTATCTACATATATGAAAAAATTATAATGTAAATTGTATATCACTTTAGAATAATAGAATTTCAAAGTTGGAAAGAGCTTAGAAAACTTGTTCTACTCTCTTATTTTGTTGATAAGTTAACTAAGACTCTAAAAAAGATGAATGATTTCCAGTATTATTACTTATTACTCTATAAAAGTGACACAAGTTGAAAATGCAAATAGATTAAAAAAAAAAAAAAAGGTTTTGTGAAAATCCTGGCTGATGAGACTCATGACTAAGTAAAGTTAGGAGCTTTTAAGGTTTGTCCTGCCTAGGTAAAGTTGTCAAGAAGGGGCAGCCATATTTTGGTTGTGAAAAGAATACTAGATTCCAAGACTAAGGACCTTTGTTCAAAACAACCCTAACCCCCACTGCTTCCTACATGACTTTTCATTTCTGGACCTACCTCAATTTCCTCATTTGAAAAGTGAAGGGATTGAACTATACATCTAAGGTCCTTTCCAGCTCTAAATCCCATGGTTTATTGGGGAAAATGAGAATACAAAGCTAAACAAGCCACTGGTTTTAAGCATTATGGAAATATTTATTATCTTTTGTAATTTTCTCTCTGATTCTTTTTCTCATTATTAGAAAAAAATTTCCATGATGACAGACTGATTTTGCTTTCCTTGCTATCCTAAGTCCTTAGCATCATGCCTGGTACATAGTGAGAGGCAGGTAAAGTAACTTAGTGGATGGTATTAGATTTGAAATCAAGAAGACCTGAGTTTCTGGACACTTTAGCTTCTCTATCTCAGTTTCCTCATCTATTAAAAGAGATAATAGCACCTATCTCATGGAGTTGTCATAAGGATCAAATGAGAATAGCATAGAAGATACTTTGCAAATGATGTGCATGTCAGGATGTCATCCATAATGTTATGGGTCCTTTTAGAAAATAAAGGGCGAACAACAACAATATAGCACCATATAAATGTTAGCTCTTATTATGATTGATTGGTGACTGTTAAGCAGTTTTCATCTGCTTTATATGACTCTATTAGGGAAATGGTTCCTTCTGCTGTAGGCTTTCCATCATCACTGAATACCATGACCCATCTTGGGAAGCCTAGTTTTTCCTGAGATTCTCAAAGTCTCCATTTTCAGAAAGATGGAGATCTGGTCTTCTGGACAAAGAGATCAGAAATATTCTCCTGATTTATGGCATCAGAAAAAAAAAATAGGGCAAGAATCCACCTTCATCACAATAACCTGGAACTCCACCCTGTGTCAACAGCTCGTACAAACAGAAGGACAACACAGTGCTCTTTTATACTACCTGGTACTGTACACTGGGACTAGTTCACAGGCTGACCAGAAAGAAAAACAGTTTGACAACCCTGTTCTGATGGCAAGCAGATAAAGCCCATTCTGCTTAGGTGGTCATTGTTCTCTTTACCCCCTTCCTGTTCCCTTCTCCACCACCAATCAGCACTGATAAGTTTAAGATTTCTACAGGGTTCCATTTGAGTTGGTGCTCTTGTCAACTCCATTACTCAAAGAGAGGGCATGGATTTGCTTGATGAAGGGTGAACTCTGGTCTTAAGCAATAGAAAAGAAGAAAGATGATTTATTATTAACTAAGAAATCTCACTGACAGTTGCTTAGGGCATCTCAGTTTGGGCTTCTAAAAGTCATATAATAGCTGACATTCATATATCACCTTATTGTTGGCAAAGTGCTTTGTCTCCATAATCTCATTTGATCCTCAAGAAAACTCTGAGAGGTAGGATCTGTTACTGTCCTCATCTTATATATGAGGAAAGAGAGGCAAAGTGACTTGATTAAGGTCACACAGCTAGTAACTGGATGAAGATTTACACACAGGATTTACAACTCCAAATTCAGCCTTTTATCCACTAGGCCATCCTGCATAGATCAGGATTTCTTGATTTATTTATTTATTTATTTGCCTCTGACCCTTTTGTCAGACTGGTGAAGCCTATGTACCCCTTCTCAAAATAATGTTCTTAAATGCATAAAATAAAATACAGAGGACTGCAAAGAAAACAAAGTATTGAAATTGTCAAAATGTTAAAAAAAAAAATTCATAGACTCTGGATTAAGAATCCCTGGATATAAACAGTTTAGCACAAAGATGAGACAGAAAATCATTACTAATAGTAATTTTTGGAACTTTGCAAAAAGCCATTTGCCCAAGTGGATCAGTTGGTTATGCCAGGCAGAGTGATGGATGATAATTTAATTTTGTACTTGGAACCTCTGGGGACAGGGCTTAATGACAGGGTTTTTTAAAAAAGTATTTCTAAGATAGTCTGAATAATGAATAAAGACTGCTTAGCTTTTTTGGGTGCTTTATGATGCTAGCTATACATTTTGTTTTTTTTTTTTCCTTTCCCTCAAGCTTGGCCTGAAGAAGCCTTTTTTTTTTTTTTTTTTCCCTCCCTCTCCTTTTCTCCCTCCCTTTCTTTTTCCCTCCCTCCCTCTCTCCCTCACTCCCTTCCTACCTTCCTCCTTCCCTCCCTTTCTTCCTTTTTCGCTCCCTTCCTTCTTTCCTTCATTCCTTCTTTCCTTCATCCCTCCTTCCCTCCCTCCCTTGTTTCCTTCTTTCCTTCCTTTTTTCCTTTCTCCCTCCCTCTTTCCCTTCATCTTTTCCTTTCTCCATCCCTCTTCCTCTCTCTCCCTCTCCCTCCCTCCTTCCCTCTCTCCATATCTCTCTCTATCTCTGTCTCTCTCTGTGTGTCTCTGTCTCTCTTCTTTGTCTCTCTCTCTGTCTTTGTCTCTCTTCCTCTTCTCCATTTTCTTCTTCTTCTTCTTTTCTCCTCCCCCCCCCCGCCCATTTCTCTTTCTCTTTCTTTGTCTCGCTCTTTTTTAGGAGGCCATCTAGGTTAAGTGACTTGCCAAGGATCTGAGACTGTATTCCTCCTGACTCCAGGGTTACCTGGACTCACTGTGCTACCCAGCTACTCCTTACAGTGATACTTTTGACACTAGTGGTGACAGTATCTGGGCAACCACAGAGGAGGTGGGAAGTTCCAATGATAGATCATGAACAACTTGTGATGGCTATGTGTCAGAAGGACAAATTGCTGGAGTTCTCTACTGATTTGAATCTAGCAGAATAATAAGTAAAGCTTTGACAATAGGTCTGATACTATAGCAGTTTGGAATTCGGGACTTCCATGAGAATATGTTGAGGAAAAGAATGGATTGAGCTGCAGTTTTCTTTGCTGGAAGCATCCATTTGAGAGATGTACAGTTAAGTTATGAATCATCAGCTCAGGACTATTCCCTAAATATGCATGTCTCTTTGGAGAACAAGTGTTTTCTGAATTGCTACTTCCTGTTCCTATTGAATAATTGGTTGTTTGTATGGAGTAGAGATGTGTTGCCCATACTCAAAACTCTATTTAATTTAAAATACATTTCCCCATAGAAAAAATGTGGGGGGGAAAAAAGGATGGTTAGTTTTCTAGGCTTGCTCACAAAAATTCACTTCACTTATAAATGAAGCAGAAATACTAGACATTTGCAATAATGTGGTTTTTCTACTACTGTGATTTCCAATGTAAACATTCCATACTCTAGCTACATCCTAGATTAAATCGGCATTATAGGCTATACTAACTACTATGTCTAACTTTATTTTTTTTCTTCAAGAAGGAATATTTTAGTTTGCAAAGAACAAAATTAAAAAATGCTTTTTTGGAACAAAATCCATCTGCAAATCAGGGACTTTCTGAATCTAACTGCACTAACTTTACTCTTTTAGAGTTGGAAAAAAACAACAAAAACAATTACAACCTTCTCCTCTATTTCTAATTTATCTATTGTATTAAGTTGTTGCATTTGATCTATCAGATAGATAATTTATGTTACAATAACAAATACATAAAGATAGTGAACAGGAAAGGAATATACAAAGTAGTAAGATAAATGGAAGATTTCAAAACTTCTTATATTCCCCCCTCCTTGTTCTGATAAAATTTCCCATTCTCTCTGTTCATCAAAATTTCTTTGTTTATCTCCCCTGGGTTACATTTGAACAGAAGTAGAGAAAAAGCAGAGATATTTCTACATTTTAACACTTAAATGAGCTGAGGATCTAATTGGTGCTCAACTAACATTAAATACTAGTTTGAATCTTGACTTCAATGTGTTTTAGCTATATGCACGTGTGTTTTGTCAATTCACTGAAACTCTCTGCACCTAAGTATCTTAATCTATAAAGTGAGAGCAATACTACTTGTGTTATCTCATGGGGCTAGTATGAGGAAAGTAAATTGCAAATTGCCAACATAAATGTGATTTATTATTTATTATTATTTTCTTGTTATTACCATTTTCACTTTCTGTTTTATGGAATTTAGAAATAACTATGGACAAGTTACTATTTTCAATAATTGGATGAAATGACTACTTTTTATAACTGAATAAAAGTGTTGGGATATAAAGCTGTTACAGATTCAATATATAGGACATTCCTAGTATCAGACAAGATAACAGGGTTAACTCATATCTTGTACCGTTTCCACACAATTATAATTTCTTTTTCTAGGTCTCTATATTTTCAAAACTTTTCATTCCATATTGTTTAGAGATTATGTATTCTTGGTATGAAAAAATCTATTAGGAATTTACTTCAGGTGATCCGACCATTCTGGAAAGCAATTTGGAACTGTGTCCAAAGGGCTATCAAGTTGTGCATATTCTTTTATCCAAAAATGTCTCTACTGGGTTTGTAATCTCAAAGAGATCATAAAAAAGGGAAAAGGAACCACAAGAGCAAAAATGTTTGCAGCATTCCTTTTTGTAGTGGTAAGGAACTGGAAGCTGAGTGGATGCCCATCAGTTGGGAATAGCTGAATAAATTATGGTATATGAATGTTATAGAATATTATTATTCTTTAAGAAACACTCAGCAGTCTGATTTCAGAAAGGCCTGGAGAGACTTACATGAACTGATGCTGAATGAAGTGAATATAATCAGGAGCACATTGTACACAACAAGGTTATGTGATGATGGATTTGGCTCTATTCAACAATGTGGTGATTCAAGGCAATTCCAATAGACTTAGGATGGAAAATGCCATACACATCCAGAGAGAGAATGAATATGGATCAAAGCATAGCATTTCACCTTTTTTGGTTTGATTGTATGTGAAGTATTAAAGGTGTGGGTCACCCAAAAAAGCAATAGAGAAGTGCATGGTGTGCATGAACAGCCTGCTACAGTTCATGGACAGCGAATTTTGTCTAAGGGGTATGCTATACTACCAACTCAGGTCCTTTTTGTTTTCACATCTCTTCCTGATGCCCCTGATGAAACACTGGAGATAGTTCTGGGCTTAGAATCATAAAGATGAGTTTGAAGTTAGCTTCAGACATTTACTGTGTGTCCATGGACAAGCCACTTCACTAAATTTGTCCCACTTTCCTCAATTGTAAAATTGAGGCTATGATAATAACAAGAAAGTAAATGGAGGGTAATAATAGCACAAGCCTTGCAAAGTAATTTTGAGAATCAAGTGAGATAACATTTTAAGATGTGCTTTGTTCAGTGCCTGGCACATAGTAGTTGCTATATAAATGCTTATTCCCTCCCTCCTCCTGATGCATCTTTTAAAGAAAGAAGAGCTGATAGTACAGCATAAATAAGAGATAACTTGAATGTCCTATAGGAATCAATTCAATATCAAGAGATCTACTGGAAAGTATCACATTGGGTTGATCTTCACTGGGAGATTTTAAAAGGCAATGGACTGGGGCAGCTAGGTGGCACAGTGGATAGAGCACCAGCCCTGAAGCCAGGAAGACCTGAGTTCAAATTTGGCTTCAGATAGTTAACACTTCCTAGGTGTGTGACCTTGGGCAAGTCACTTAACCCCAATTACCTCAGCAAAAAAGAAAAAAAAAAAAGGCAATGGACAAGAGCTGTACAGGATGATACAGCATGCATGAGTTGTGAACATAGTCTTTAGCAGGAGAGAACCTATATAGAGAAGCCATGGAAGTATTGAAGTATCCATCCTACCATCATTGTTTTTGCTATCACTTTGTCTACTTCATTTATTCAAACTTATATTAGTTATTTTCATCTTCACATTATAAATATTTTATTATTATTTGTGAATAAGGGAACATCTTTTTGAGGACAGTAATAATAACTCACATGTGGATTGCTTTTGAGTTGAAATTCTTCTATTTTTTAAAAATTTGTATTCCCAATTCCAAGCGCAGTGCTTAGCATATAATAGGCACCAATAAATGTTTGATTATATTGAATTATAAATCACTTTCTTAGAACAATTGTGGTGGTTCTAAACACAGGTTTGATCATCTCTATTTATAGACAAAGAACGCTGATATTCAAAGTATTTAAGTGACTTGCTTAACTTGCTTAAGATAATATTAGTATCAGGACCACTAGAGGGTGCAGTGGATAGAGCACCAGCCCTGGAGTTAGGAGAACCTGAGTTCAAATCCCATCTCAGACACTTAACACTTCCTAGCTGTGTGATTCTAGGCAAGTCACTTAACCCCAATTGCCTCACCAAAAAAAAAAAAAAAAAAAAAAAAAAAAAAAAAAAAA